>JAZHYW010015508.1:0-68593 GCA_037355805.1 Ixodes ricinus
GAACCAACTGGGCCGGACCCAAAACCTGCGCCTCCTTCTCTTCAGAGCGCGGCGACGTCGCAAGATCAACAAGCAGGCTAGGATAATCACATTCACGCTGATCACCAGGTCATCATGGACTCCTACCATGTAGGCAGCCAGTGCGGTTTCGATGCTGATATATGCGAAAGGTGAGAGCCGAAACGGAAGTATTTAACGAAGAGCAGACAACGAAAGAGCGAGAAATCCGATGGGTGACGCGATCGCGAGATCCAGTGCTGTCACGTGACGCCCGGAAAACGGAGGTTAATGTGGACTCCTCGCGTTGGGACGCCGGACGGCGGTGCCGCCCGGTGGCGCTGCCCGGCGGCGCCGTTTACGCTAGTGTGGTCAGGCATTAAGAGCTGCGCTCTGAAAAACATGGAGATACGTTGCCGTCGGTGCCGCTTTGAACTTCGGGACACACGACTGAGACCGAGCTCTGAGAAAGTCCTGCAGGTCGAGTGACGCGAAAACACATGTAGAGCAGCAATGGACGAGGGTTAGGTTTTCGAATTTCAAGGCGCCAATCCTTTAACTGCGAAGCGAGATCGAGGAACGCGGCCGCCGGTAGGCGCGGTCGCGGCCCTGACGCCGCGGGAGCATTGCCATAGATCGGAGCGGGCGGTGCGTTACTACGCGACTTAACATGGACGCTGTCACAGGTGGCGCTGCCAACCGGCTGCCTAGCCGGAGCGTGGCGCCCCCTTGAGGTGCCGCACGATCCTCACAGCCAGCGACACCCGCATAAACGAAGGGTGTGGTTCTCCGGGTTCACGATCCTCACATTCGAGAGTTTTAGGGAAGCGTTTTTGCACGTCCGATACGGTACGATGGTCTTCTGTGGTAGCGCATGCGCAGTTCCTACCACAGGGCCCATCGTACCACATCGGATGTGCGAAAACGGTTCCCGAAAACTCTTTATTGGTGTCCCTTTTCGGTGTTCTTAAGCGACGAATGCCGCAATCTCATTGGCTGCAGAGCGCCGTGACGTCACGATACGCTGCGACAACGCGCGAAACTCTGACATCCCGTGACACGAGGAAGTCACGTGACACCGTGACGTCACGCGCTACCAGAACGTCACGTGACACTAACGCTATGATGTCCCGTGACGGGACCTCGCATCGCGCGAATCGCGCCGCATGACGCCGTTACGTTATGCGACATCGTGACGTCACAGACTGGCGATAATTGCTACGTTTTTAGAGCACCTTTTGGGGTAGCCCCAAAAAGTCGAACCCTTTCTTTTATTATCCACTACAGCGATCATTAAACCGGCCGATACGCTTCAAGCTTGCACTGGTAGATTATATTTTCGAAAAAATTGGAATAGCTTATGAATTTGCATACGCGTGTCCGTCGCGCGGAATGTTTGCAGGTGGTCACTGCAAGAACGAACTATGACACAGACATGCTTAAAGGGGCCCTGAAAACTAAAAGAACATGTTTTTTTCTTCAAACAACCTTGTTGGGACACACGTGTCAATAAAATAACTTTGCGGTAAAAAAAAGTTAGAGCAGTACTGACGGCGCGAGATTTATTTTAACTTCTGCGCGCCAAGTCCATGACGTCACGGAATGGTTATACACTATTTCCACCTCAACGAGATGATCATACACTTACGCCCGAATTCAAAAACGCCACTTCACATTCCTTCTTTCCTTACCTTACGTATGGAAAGGAAATGAGAAATGGAAAGGAAAGGGGCCGTTTCGTGTCAGAAACGCGTCTCGCCCTTTCCTTACGTATGGAGCAGACGAAAGGCTCCTTCGTCGTCCAAGGATACCATGAGCACGTCTGGGGTCGAGATTACAGTACATTTTATTGTTAGTAGTCTAAAATTCGTGCTGAAATAAACTGCAATATCAAATAATTTGTAGTGTAATGTGTTCTTGGGTTCGATGTACGTTAAAATGCGAGTCTAATAATTTGAAGACGTGAATGTTTAGCGGGTTTTGACCATATCGTCGTGTCGTCTGGCAACGCACAGCGCAGCTCGGCGTCGCGCCTTTTATTCTCGCTATCGCGGTCCTTTAATTGCTGGTCGATCATTTCTTCGTTGCTTTTCCTGCTGTTTTTCTTTCTTTTTTTCCAGTCTTGTTTTTGCTTTAAATTTTGTATTAACGTTGAGCGCCATGGCCGAGCCGAAGAAGGTATTTTTTTCTGAAAACGAGAAGTTCCTTCTCGCGTGAGCTCGTACCGAGGTACCCCGTCATCGAAAACCGATGTACGAACAAGTCGTCGGCAGAGGCAAGGGCGAAGGCGTGGGAGCTCGCGTCACGATCGAGTACAACAGTAATCACGGGGTCGCGAAGCACGCGACTCCAAACAACTTAAGAAGTGCTGGGACAACTTGAAAACAAAATGGAAAAAGGAAGTATCGTCCGACAACAGAGACCGCATTGCAACAGGTGAGTTTGCTTTTCATAACTACGTTGAAGGAGGAGTGCGTGTGAGCCGATTTAAGTTGGACGTCATAAACCCTGGATCGAGAGGAAACTGTGTTTAGAGCTTTCTGTTTTAACTTCGTCTCGTGTTCTGTTCGTTTCATGGCTTATTTTACGTGCTGGCAGCTGCATATTGGTAGTGTCCGATTCACGTATCTAGTGTTACGCGAGAACCTTTGCTATCGAGAACTATAGGTTGTACTAGTGAAATCCGAGAGGCGCCGATCCCGCATTGCAGTGGCGCCGTCGTCTGTGCGTGTGTTATTACCATGCGAATGGTTACGTCGCGTTCGGTCGTTTATTTGTAATGGTAGATCATGGCTACCCAGTAAAAACTTCCCTTTAAACCCACTTGGAATGCCAAACGGTATTAACTGGAACCAATGTGATTTAGTTGGTTCCAGCTGGCAACATTTTTCTAATAAAAAAGTCAACTCCAGCAAAAACTCAACATTAACATGAGTTCTGCTTGTAACTGGTTCCAATTGGTTCCTGATTATTTTCTCCGAAAACCTAGCCGGTACCAATAGGATTTTTCAGTTGGGAGTATGAGGAATAACAGTATCAAGTTAACATTAGGTATGTTCGATTCCACCAGAAAGTTCCGAACTAGTTCAGTGCGAGTTCAGAAAAGTGTAGGAGCAGTGCAGGAGTCGTGCAGCGGCAATGCAAAGCCAGCCTGGCGGACTTCCAGACAAGGCTTAGAGCAGAGTTCCTGACTGCAGGCTACGGAACGCAGATTCTCCGAGAGCTCAAGGCAAGGACGTAGCACCCTCTTCAAAAGGGCGTACATGAATTCACCAGAGTCGGACAGAGTAGCTCAGGTCAGAAGACAGTACCACCCAAGATACCACGTCTACCTCATCAGCCACACCTTTGAGACTTTTGAAGAGCTAGCCCGGGGCGCCTGCCTCGTCGAGGAAACTATTCATGCCGAGCGGAACTGTGCCGCCGCCACCAGCCATGCACGCGCTTGAAATGGCATGGCGGGGCCCCGACGCTTCCACGCAAGTGGACTGTCCGAACGAGACCTCCCTTCCCCACCACGTCAACCAGGAGGGTTGGTGTGGCGTGCATGGCGTTCTACCGTGTTGGGTAAGCGGATGTTTGCCTTCATCGAGGGGTCCCTGAGGTCACAGCGGGGGTATGAAAGTCCTGAGCGGGGGTTGCCACGACAGGTGCCAGGTTGTTGGCCGCGCCCTATCGAAAGCTGGGGCCCAACTGAGATCACCACCCAAGCGAACCATCTTCATCAGTCTGCTCCTGCAAGTGCTGGGAGAAACTGGCACGCTGCGGTCGAAATCCCGCAGCCATGCAGCATTGACCCCAGCCACAACGGAACAAACCCTCCCCACGACAGCCGTTCGCAAGCCTAGTGGAGGCCCTCCCATAGTGGTCCTTTACCCGATCACTGAAGGCGGTCGGACGGGCACCTCGGTGCGAGTGGCCTAAGCAGGCAACTGTCGTCGTCGGACTGCTGCTCTGAGTGCGAGCAGCCCGGCCATCACCGAAACCAGTGTCCAGGACTTCTGGACACTACAAACAAGAGGTGGCACGAGACGGCGGCAAAGGGCTGGAACCAGAACAACCAGGGAAACTAGTGTGGCCGGCGAAGCTGAAACCAGACAGTCACTCGCCGATGGCCAATATAGTTTCTGGGGCAGCGAGGCCGCGGCACAGATTCCATCAGTATGTTGAATCCAGCCGAGCCTAACATCATTGAACCGCGCATGACAATTTCACTGCTTGATGTTCCCATTGTCGCACTTCCGGATTTGGGGGCCGCTATCTTGCTTATAGGGGATTCCGTTTTCGAAATCTGCGAAGCAAACAAGATAAGCCTCCGGGAATGCGAAACCCATTTGCAGGTAGCTTCTGGTACAGCGATGACAGCTGGAGGAGCCGTGAGGCTGCAGCCTCTGTGTAATGGAAAGAAGCGGCATCAGTGATTTCTTTATCTGCCAGGACTCGTGGTGCCCTCTACAGCACGGCCCCGCGGACCCTATCGGCAATGCAGCGGATGGCCACAATGGACCGCCGCTATCTAGCCGGCTACGCGCACATGGCGCGCGCCGCCTAGATAAGGCGGATCAGAGGCGGTGTGCAGACAGTCGCTGGCGAAACTCAAGCGCTGCCGGTGCTCGTTGGTTTTCTGGTAGTATTCTTCATCGTCTCGTCCATGTCTAAGTAAAGGTAGTTTCTTGTTGTTCAAACCGTTGGCTCCGTGTTATTCCTCCGGGTCGGGTATGCAGCAAGGCAAGCCGACGATAACTCGTGCAGCACTGGGATGGATCAAACGCGGCCATGCAGGGGCCATGCAACTTCCGGTTGAATCGAATGCGCCAGTTCCTGCACTGCGCGAACTAGTTCAGCCAGTTCAGGCGAATCGGACAGACCTATTGTTATGATAACGGTGTATTGTGAAGCACGCAAACTAGGGCCAGGTGTTGTCTGTGGTGAGCATCCCTCCCCAAGTTATATCTGTGTGACTGTATGTTGCGCTTTTACTCTTCATTGTAATATTTGCTGTTTTCCCAAAGTCTGTGGAACCTGCCTACAAAGTGATGTGTATGGTATTACACCTGTTTAGGAGGAGGACCACCAGGAGCTGGATTGAGCCAGCTTTCCGTGCTTGTGGGGGCTGCAGCCCCACACATGGCCAGGCGGCTGGTCAACGGCGGCGACATTGACGGCAGGCTTGCTGGCCAAGCAGTCTTTAGCGTGGCCGACATCCTCGAGCCCATGGTGGTGCAACGGGCTGATGAGAAGCTCTCCTTGGAAGGCTTCTCAGGTAAGGGAAGGAAACCTTCCAGAGTTCTTTGGGGGTCGGCCTGCTGAAGGACGATAACCTTCAGCTGCTATGTTCTACAAGGTGTTTGTAATTGTTTGTACTGGACTGAGAGGCACACATCCCCCGCTCCAGTAGATACTTCGGAGAAGCATAACACAAAAGAGATTGAGCGAAAAGGGAACAAAAAAAGCAGACGCAAATTAAGGCCTATTTGCTTGGTCGCATTGCTGTGCATTTATTCCACTGTTTTCGATACAATGCCTTTTTGCCGGTGGTTTGCGCAAAAGTAAAGCAGACTGAGGCTCGATAATTACTTTGGAAGTGATATTGTACCAGCTTGTGCATTTATGACCGAGATAACTTGCAATTTTGGCTTGTGGAATATGGAAGGAAAGTAAAGTAGAATAGCAAGTAGTAAAATGTTTCTATTGCTAAAAAGTCGTCTTACTCAACTTAAAACAAAATCAGCACAACTGGTACCAGATATTCACCCCTTACAACACCGTTGCATGTTTCTCTGCCAATACTACTGCCAGGAATATTTGTATAAATGTTAGCGTAACTTCTGAGGTTGTTTTCCGAACAAGATAGCACGCGTGACCTGTCACACCGAAGGGAATATTCAATCGCAAGTGCCGTGAAAAAGCACTTTGTCCACTGATCGACATCTGTCAAGCTTTTCCCTACTGTCTTACCAGTTTCGCTGGTACAAAATCTTCTGGTGACTACCGTGCGAGATGTTCACATATAGGCATACAAGCTGCAGAAAGCCGACCTTTCACCTGTGTGAAATTAAAGAATGCATGCAAAGTCCATTGAGTAAATATGAATAATCCTACAAAAGTACTTTTCTGATAGCTCGCAACTGAACACGCTGTAATGGGGTAAAAATGTTAATATCAAGGCCCACACTGTCGCATTGTAGGGCTAACGATATGCTTGATGAGCAGCTACCTTGGATGAAATGTCAACAATCCGACCATGATGACGCCTGCTTCCTTTACCCTGTTAGGAACTCCGTGACGCGGTTTTCGCATTCGGTGAGTAGGTGCCTGGCGAGGTCGTCATCAAGCGCAGCCACATAGCTTCTGAGAATGTCGAACGCATCCAGTACGTGCGCCATGGACGGCGGAGGCTGCAGGTCCGGTACGTCGTCTTCATCTGACTGCGCCTTGTCGCGGACACTTCGTATAATGTCCTCGTCACTCACTTCTTCATGAGCGACAACATCCATGTCAGCGTCGATGAAATCTTTCGGCGCGACACCGGACGGCGCAGTTCCGGCATCCAGAAGCGCAGCCCAAGAAGTAACGGCCTCTCCTTGTGGACGCACTGTCTCGTTATCCTCAGCGGAGTCGGCGTCTGGGTCTCCGTCGGCGTCTGGATCTCCGAGCTTGAAGCCCGCATGCGTGAAACAGTTGGCGATGACTGAACGTTTGGTTGCAGTCCATGCAGCAGCCATCATCTGCAGCGCGATGTAGAGATCCAACTTGGTGTCTCGACCTGCGTGCACGTTTAGTAGAAGACGCTGCATCACTCGCTGGCGGTAGGCGCACTTGAGGCTTCTAATGACACCTTGGTCAAGGGGCTGGATTATTGAAGTGCAGTTAGGCGGAAAGTACTTAAGCTCCACATTTGTGAGCTTAGCATCCGGAATTCGATGAGCGGAGCAATTGTCCAGCAACAAGCAAAGCGCCGGCCCTGCCTCCTCATGTCACAGTCGAACCTTTCGACCCATTCCGAAAAAATGGCCCGCGTCATCCAAGACCGGCTGTTGGCCACATACTTGACGGGAAGGCTCCTGTTCCCTTTAAAACAACGGATCCTTGCACTCTTGCCGATAAGTAGCTGTGGACGCTTGTCGGACCCGTCCGCGTTGGTGCACAGCAGTATGGTCACACGCTTTTACTGTGTTTTCCACCGTAGCAGAGCTGACCTTTCATTTCCAGAGTTTTCGACGGCAGCATCTCATAGAAAAGTCCTGTCTCGTCGGCGTTGTAAATGTCAGACATCTCGTAGTCATTCAACAACGCAGAAACGTTTGTTGACATCCAAGCGGAAGCACTGCCCGTGTCTGCCGATGCCGACTCGCTACTAAGCGTCTTGCCGACAATGTCATGGCGGGCCTTGAACCTGTTGAGCCAGCCGGTGCTAGCTTTGAAATTGTCGATCCCCAGCAGGCAAGCGAAATTTAAGGCCTACAGCACGACGCTTCCGCTGATGGGTGTCTTCTTTGCCTTCGTCTCCACAAACCATGTGTACACATCCTTGTCGAGCTCTTCGTGCGCCGACGGTGTCAATTTCTTTCGCTTGGCCGATGTCCCCGATGCAAGAGCCTTTTTGATTGCATCTTTCGACTTTAGGATCGTCGACAACGAACTCTGAGAAATTCCGAACTTTTTGGCGATGACAGCTTTCTTCTGTCTACTTGCAACTTCGGCCAGCATGCGAGCTTTATCTTGTACGAATAAAAACTTTCGCGTTTTGCTTGGCGGTGCCATCGTGCCATGCGCAAAAAGCCCGCGTACCGTCGTTGTCGTCGTACCGAACTGATAAAACGACAACCAACAAAAAAGAAGAAAAAAGAAAAGACCGAGCTTTGGTATTGGATAGTCTGCAGCAGAGCGTTATCAAGCCAAGAGCTATATCTCTGTTTCACCTTATGATGTACCGCAGGAAAGGCTACAAGCGCGAGCTCCTTGCTTTAGAGCACATCTCGGCGGCACAAGCTCTCGTGCGTTAAGAGCAGCTCCCAACGCTATGAGCTCGCGCTTCTAGCCTTCGCTGCGGTACAACATAAGGTGAAATGGAGTATAGAGCAACATCGGTGCAACAGCGTAGGAAGGCCAGCCTCATCGCCGTTGCCATCAAGTAATGGCGGCCTGCACGTCCGATCAACGTTGCGCTCGGGTACTGGTTATTAATGGCAGTTTCTGGTGGTTCAACACGCGATTTAAATTTTATAGTAGGCGTATTTTATGTGCTAAAATGCACCAGTGCTCGAAAGTTTGTCTTCCGTATGGAAAATTAAACTTTCGAACTTCGAATTGCTCTGTAAAATTTCGTTCGAGCGGAACAGCACAAGAAACAGTGTTCGCTGTAGTGAGAATTCTTATGCATTGACTCCTATGGACCGTTGACGGGGAACCGAAAAATATTTGTGAACCGGAAATTTCATTGAAGCGGCGTTCGTTGAAGTGGGGTTCGACTGTAATGGGTTTCGTGTTAACTCAGGAAAAAGGGTATCTTGCACTTCATTCTGTAACCTCCATTAGTCTTGTAAGTCCAATTTAGTGTTGAAAAAGGATGTTCTGCGTACCTTGTCGCCTTAGGGAATAGGGCCTTCAACTTTTTAAATCCCTGTAGTTTCTATTTTGTCAGCAGACTTCACAAATTAGAGATCATAATGTGATGTGAATGTGTTCTTTGTTTTTCATACTGTGCGCAGATTCTGCTATGGGTGAACCAGAGAGCCAAGTCTCTGTGGTGCCTAGTGGTGGTGCGGCCCCGATAGCTGGAGTGCCCCTCGCAGCTCCGGTGCACCTCCCAGCTGCAGCTTCATCATCTGCAGGAGCGAGTGATCACCAGGGAAGTCCCCACCGGGAGGCGCCTACCCGCGTTGTAGGGCGCTTTGGAGTGCTGGAGCGCACGCTAGGTGCTGAACAAGATGTTCGGCTCGGTCATCTCAGGCGGGACCAAGAGTGGAAGGACGAAGAACACGACCTCCGCCTTAAGATCCTAAAAGCCGAGCAAGAAGTGAGGCGGAATGAGCGTAAGCTTAAAATGAAGAAAATTAGAAACGAAAATAGGCTAGTCCTGCTTAAAATTGCTGAGGCAAAGAAATGAAACAGTTAGAGGCCACAAATAGAAGCGTTTTGTGCAACATTGCCGGGGTAAAAAAAATAAACAGTTAAAGACCCTTTGTTTCGAATTATTTTATTCGTTCCATATTTGTTCAAACATGAAATTCCACAAGAGCATCTAAGAGAGTTACATAATTAATAATATATGCCGTGGCATGGGTCACTGGAAAAGAGTGTTATCTATGCTCTGTTCACCCGTTACTTCAACCAGGATGAAAGCCTTGCTCATGAGATAAGAAGTTTTGAAGGTGCTTTCTTTCCCTCGATTGCTTGTGTTGCTTGATGGCAGCTTTGAGGCACATTGCTGCAAACACACTGGTCAAGTTATTACTAATAATAATAATGCTTTATTTGATTCGTGACCCAGAAGAACCAATTTGTTATAATGTGGTGGCACATAAAATATAATACAAAAGAAAAATCCATAAAGATGTCTTCCACTGTTACCAAATATGGTGTGGGTCAATAGCCGAAAAGGTATAAATCACGCTCTCGGTTTAAAAACTACACACAGTGAGTACATTGATTTTAACTGGGTTAACAAGTAAAAAATTTCAGAACACCATTCAGAAATGCGTAATATGTCATCCTGTAAAAAAGCACAGTCATCTTATGCTTAAATTTTCATGAAAAGTTTGATGTCATCCGCATATAAAAGCATCCACACTGTTTACGCACAAGTTGATGTAATGGATAAATATAAGAAAAAGAAGTGGCCCTAGGTCTGATCCTTGGGGGACACCGAAAGAGGGTACAAGAACTTAAGTGAAGTGCGCAGCAATAATTGCGTTTCTCACATTTGTTCCTGTGTTGGCCGGAAGCCGCGGCAACGGTGGCAAGGGCCTTTTGCGCCGGGGCTTTGGCAGTGGGGGCAGGGGCACAGCTGGCGGACAAGGGTCCAACAGTTGCCGTCCCAGGTTGTGGAGAGCCGCGCGAGGCCGTGATGATGCCTGCAGATCGCACAGGCTTGTGTTGAAGCCTCATGTCGAGGCATGGAAAGCGCCGCTTCCAAACCCCAAATGCCGTCTCGATACTATTTCGAGTTTTGATCTGGGCCTTGTTGTACCTTCATAGAAAATTTCGTTTTGTGTACAGGCAAGTTCCCCAACTTGGTGAAAATAGTCTTGTATTCTGAGGTTCCTTTTGTGTTGTGATAAAACAGACGGAACTTTATCTTGGCCATACATAACAGTGCCAATTGCAAATTGAGCTTAAAGATGCAACTTTTATGACTGGTGTACCTTGTGTTCCTTTTTGCCCCGTTATGCGTTCCTTGCCTTATTACTCTTACTTGTCAGTGTGTAGTCGCAGATTTGAATTTCTGGAATGCTGCTTATGGTTCAGCACTTGTGTTAGCTCGTCGAAATAAAAGTTCACATTGTTTATAAGAATTTATCATGATAGGAATTAACAGCTCTGAAAAACGAAGACAACTGAAGGAACACACACACACGGCAGGACAAGTGCTGTACTGGCAACTCGTGTGTTCCTTCCAGTTGTCCTCATTTCCTGTGCGGTTAATTCCCATCACATTCTATTTCTAGAAGCTTGCAGTAGCTTTTACCTGGAGTCGAGAGTGGAATGAAGCAAAGTATAGCCTGCTTATGCATGATTGATAAGAGCATGTAGGAATCACGACACTGGACTCCCGATCTGCATACTCACAAGCGCATCGTCACCTCTGTCATCAGCTTCATACGACAATGCCAGCTCATGAACACTAAAACCGTATACGCATAAATAAGCTGGGCAATCCTGACACCTATTTTACTGCTGGGGTATAGCACGAACAGCTTACTTGCCATGAGGGCTGCCTGCCTTGCCTGGATCTGCTAGTGGGGTCATCAAGTACGGCGTGCAGGCATAGCCCATGTCCCCAAGGAGCACCCCATTCATTACTGCTTCCTCGTAGAGGACCTTGGCTCGACAGTTGTCAAATATCCTACTGTCGTGGACGGAGCCAGGCCAGCTTGCGACGACGTCGAAGAACTAGAGTTCGGGTCCTGTGATGGCCTGTAGATGCATATACACACTGAGAATAAATGTGGAGTTCATTTTTTCCTTGAAATGAGTCACATCTTGACACCGAAGGTTGGAACTCTCTTCTTACTTAAATTTGGCTTGTTTAAAAATTTAAAATATTGATGCGTTAAATAGAAATATTAAGCACCTTGCAGACATTTTCCCTTTCGATATGGATATGCAAAATAAACTACTCAGTGGAAGTTACTTAACAGAGGTCTGGGTGTGTGTATCGTTCGCTAAAAAAATCAAGTGAGTGCTTCCCTGCGTCAACGCTCCTTTCATAGCAGCATCTTCGAAAAGTACAATTAATGACGCGGGACATATCGTTTTTTACGAGCACATAAAAATTAAAAAAAAATATGAAGAGACATCGCAAAACTTTTTGAGTCGCTCTTACCTGCACGTTGATGGAGAAGTACCCTTTCCGGTTACGGAATACTTCAGCGTCGTCGCCGCCGGGACTCTTTATCCTCACGTGCGTGCAATCTATGCAGCCGGTCACTCCCGGAAACTTTCCGATCTTGTAAAAAGCGTGCGTTACGCTGCGGCGCCCGGTAGCATCTGGAAACTGAACCACTTATGGGAAGAGTTCCCGTATGATCAGGTCGGTGATGTTGCCGACGACGCGACACACAGTGGGCTGGGAGACGTTAATCAGATCGCCGATGACTGTTTGAAACGCACCTGCCCCATAAAAACGCAGTGCCACCAACAGCTGGTGCATAGGCGAGAGAGGTTTCCCGCGATCGTCGGTGCTCGGACGAATGCACAAAAGGCACAGCAGTTCTCGCACCGTTGTTTTGGAGAAGCGATAGCGTGCCGAGAATTCCCGATCACTGTAAACCTCCATAGGGTTTCGCCGATCCCTGAGCGGAGGCCGCACGATAGGTGGGACCGGGTAGATTTCTCCGTTGCACAATTCGGCTGCCCTACACCAATAATCAACAACACTCTCGAAATCATGGTAATCATCGAGCTCCCGAAACGACGTCGCCATGTTGCAAGTAGAAAAGGAAAGGAAGCATCGAAGGTAGCTACGTCGCTTCCTTCGTTCGTAAGGAAACTTCTAAGGAAACCTTTGAGTAAAGGAGCCAATATAAGGTAAGGTTGATTCATGATTCGTAAGTGTGGCCACTTACGAAAGGAAAGGCGCTGATCTAAGGAAAGGAACCTTCCTGAATTCGGGGTTACTCCACCTCAACGTGAAGGCGAGGCCGATCTACCTCTCCTCCCCGCGCCCGAAAGGCCGAGAGAAATCAGGTGGAAAGGAGGTGACTACTGACTAAATCACGTCTCGCGCCGTCAATATTGCTCTAAAAAAATATTTTCTTCTCGCAAAATTCGGTTCTCTTTTTTTTTTTTTTGACAGCGTGTCCCAACCAGACTGTTTTAAAAAAAATCATTTTTGTTTTGTTTTCAGGCTCTCTTTAAACGTACTATCCCAAAAATACGTAACCTACCGGAAGATGAAAAAATTTAATTCAGTACATCGTCCCTTAGAGAAATTCGTCTAATTTTTTCTACAAATGAATCTGAGTATCAACTAAACTTTTGGAGTCTCATAACTTCTTTCTGCACGTAAGTCACTTTTCTATTATAGCCGATGCAAAAATATATTATGTCTGAAACACGCATCGTTAAATTCCGGTAATAGAGATTTGTGAATGTTTCTTTTTTTTCTTTTTTTCTTCGAGCTGCTCGTATGCTGTGCCTTGTAGGCGTTCTGGGTCTTGTCCAGCTGTGCTATACAACTTTTTTCCTTGGTCGCCACCATCAAAGCACGATGTGAAATATACTCTTTTACTAATATTAATATTATCACTTCATGGGCGTATAGGAGCGTTCCCAGTTGTCTGCAGCCTCTCGTGCCTTATTCAGATTCCACCAACCTCCCAACCGGAGTACAATCAATTATACCTTGCGGCCGTCTGGCACACTGTCCAAAAATTATTGCTATTTTTGTGCGATCCGTTTTCCTACGTCCTTGCCCGCGTTTGCGTCGATTCGTCCGACTGCACCAGCGGCTCTGGAAAACGCGAGCAACACGTTTGTGCGAATCCACATTCCGCCCGACCGTTGAGTCCTTCCAATGTTTAGAGACACTGTGGCAGCACGCAATGGGTGGCTATAATTATTTAGAAACGAAGGGTGGGCTCGTTGTTTGGTATGTGCTCTGGGTATGTAGGGGCATTCATCCCTTGCCGCATGTGTGTTTCTGAGCGCGCGTTGGCGGTGTGACGCCGCGAGCTGGAGTTCCGAAGGGATTTTGCGGGCTCGAAAATTCCCTCTACCAACACTCCGCGTTCCGTGTGCGGAGGACAAGGGGGTACTTCGCCGGAGAGTCTCTGCATTCTGGGTTCCGGCTTGGGGTAAAGAAGGGAAAGCCGTGTAACGAGCTTTCTTAATTAAATCTCGGAATAACTCGGACGAGGCAAAACGCACGAAATAAAAGGTTCTCGTCGCGTATTGACGGTAAGCTTCGGTGCCAATTGTCACAGCCACGATGAGAATTGCAGAGAGTTTCTTTCGGACGCCTTGCCTCCAACAGGCGCTGGTGATCTTCCCTCGTGTTTCAGCTGCATGTGCAAGCTAGAGTCTTACGTGACGCCCGAAGTGTTATTGAAAGTAGGAAGCTTACACTGTAGGCGGGACAACCGACTATACGAGTAGGACTGGAGGAGAGGAGGTGATGAGAGAGTGCGGGACGTCACAACACAGAGCTCTGGTTGGCATGATTAGAGGGTAGACGCAAAACCAGCCGCCCTTGGCTCAATGTGTTTGAACGCGAACACCACACCGTACGCCGGCGCTAAGCGTTCCAACGCGTTTGAAGATAGGGTAAAGACAAGGACAGCTAGCTTTGCGTCCACCGACTAATCATTCCAACCAGTGCTCGGTGTTCTGACATCTTCAAACGCTCTAGTCTCTTTTTTGCTTCAATTTCCATCCGTGTAATTTGTTATGTGTCTTTGCTGGATGGTTCGCAGATATGTTTAAAGCGCTGAAGGGCGCACCTTCATCGATTAGTGGTGGCGAGAAGTATTGTGCAAGGCACGCATATATCTACTTCTAGCGCTTGCGTAAGCGCACGCTACACGTCCGCCGTGACGCAAAAGCCCAAGCATCTCGCGCTCGCAACGCCACCAAAAAGGTCACAATTTTATTTCACACACGAAATGCTGTAACCTGAAAAAAACAAAACAAGATTTTTGACCCAGAGTGATATTTTTGATTTGTGTAAACATGCAAATGCGACACGAACGGTCAACCGGTCGTGTCCGCTTGGGTCACCTCGGCAAGAGAGGTCTCGCGTACTGACCTTCGCATACCGTACCTTCGCCAAGAAATGTTCGCGCGTCGCAACCATCACGTTGCTGGTGATGGTTGCCCACCTTACTGGGTTTTCCAAACCGAGTGCCCTGTCGTCATTTGTTAAAAATTGCAGTCGCGAGGATGTCACCGTCGTCGCCGTCACGACACCGCCAAAGCGGCCGCAGCCGCGGTCCTGGGAGCCGCCATTTTTTAACTCTGCTCGTCTTGGCTTTAGCCATCTTCTCATCGCGAATCCTCCTTGGAGGAGCGCACAGACTCTTTTGCGTACGCGCGCAATTGCCGAAAATAGAGTATGCTAGAATAGCGTACGCAAATTCGCAAATCGTGGTATGCGTTCTGGTGCATGCGCAGTTGACGACGACGCAATTTTTTGCATACGCAAAGCTTTAGCTTCCGTTATTCTAAAACTCCCTATTCACACTTCGTGAGACCGGCGAGTCGCTTCTCGGAGGCTCTTGGGAGCCGCCACAGCTGCCATCGATTCCGTTCATCACGCTATTGGCGACGTGCGCGACCGAAAGTGTCGCTGTGGTCGGCCTTCCACGATTGGCCGAACGCTGACTATGACGTCGAAAAAGGATTTATCATCGACGGAAATAAGAGGAATGAAAGAACTTTAATTTTGACGGTGTTGGCAGTGTTCCTTTGAGAGCGCAATGATTTCAAGCTTCCACCATGCTATTTACAAACACCATCGAACTTGTAGTTCGCAAGGCAATGACGTCACAACGGGGAACCATAGGAGGGCGCCACCAAAACATCTCGCCGCTAATAGCTCGGGTTGGCGTTTCGCTGCTTTCGCATTTTTGTTGTCACACAGCTACACGTGCAAGATGAAATAGACTGGTTATTTTGGCCTGGGTCCTTCTCAATCGTACAAAGAAGCAGAATCACTACGTTGGCGTGCACTCGCCCGAGCTACCGCTTCGCAGTACATACCTGCCAAGAAGTGGCACAGATGTGCTGCCAGGTCGAGATCATTTTCGGAAACTTGTTCAAATCAGGGTGCTGCGTTTAAAAAGCAATTGATATTCTTTAATGGTGCTGACCAGAACCGACGCAGAGATCTCTGTATTCACTCTTGCTACCCCGAACCGAGGCGTTGAACGAACGTGTTGGTTGGGCCTCCCGAAGAAGTTCGGTGGTCCGGATGTAAACAAACGCGAGGCGCACCTCAGGTCACTTTCGAGGCGCCGCTGATTGGTTCAGCCGATGTCAACTAAACAGTGACGCCATGGATTACGTGACACATGTCACCAAGTGAAAACAACTAAAAGAAGCAGTGACTTTATGAGTCACGTGCCACATGTCATGCGAACTTGTGATGTCGTGGCTCCGCTCTCTGTGCCCAATTCCACCTCCGAATCTCCCAACCACGTTTGCTTAGGCCGCCCGATACAAAAATAGGCATGCGGCTTTCACCATGCATATATTATGAAGACCCACGTGATATTTTTGATAGGTGCTATGGTTGCACGAAAAAGATTGGGACAGACCCCAAAAAATACTCTAAAGCTCTCCAGCTTGAGCAATCATCCCGCGATGGGAGGTTTGGAAACCACGAACTTATGCTGCCTTGCAGCTTATCAATAAATGGCATTTTCAGCGATCCGTTTCTGAAGCCGCAATGAGGCGCTGGTGGGCCTTGGATTTTTATATTGGAACGCTGTACATGCGCAGATGATGCTAGCAAAGGTAAGTCAAAGTAAGAGATACGTACAAGCAGACTGTAGTCTGCTGTCCGTCGCATACGGCACAATTATCGGAGCGGCTTGCCTTACGACGCTTCTGGGCGCGAGCCACTGGGCCGGGGTGGCCAACTCGCGCTGTCAAGTTCTCGAGGCGAGACCGTTCGATAAAACTAGCTCGATATACCTATATCTGTCTCCGAATGAGTCAGCAATATATGGGAATAATTTGCACTCAATGAGTCTCAATCAAAGAAATATTCTTTTCCTACTGCGTCTTCATGATGGATCAATAAACACACACGAGGGAACAGGTTTACGCACTCCGTCACCGATGCAGAATATCGATGTACACATCACGTATACGCACTCCCGTCTTCGGATGACTTCTGCGAGAGCCTCTCGACAAAGTCTTCACAAACCCTAACCTTCAGAACGACCACGAAAGGTCACACATACCTCTCAGAACGATCCTGAAGGGACGCCGACGTCCCAGAAAAATATCTTCATGGGCCCGACAGACCTGCAAGAGGACCTTGGTAAGCCTCTTACATACCTCAGGATATCCTAATAGGCATGTCAGGCCCTCTCAGGAAAACTTAGTGGGCCTCACATATTTTTGTTTTCAATAGGGTTCCGCGTCCCCCGTGGGTAAATGCCTGCATCGTGGTCAAATCCTAACAGACGTTTTACATATTCCATGTTTCGCTGATTCTGTGCTCTATGACTCAACAACGCTCCACCCATCGTCACCGGAAACTTCAATGTCGACTTTGGACGCCGCAAGGAAGAGTGGTTCTGCAGACACGTTGCAGCGGAACTGAGCCTCGCCGTGTCCCACTTCACCGCACCGACAAAGCGCGCCGGCACCACTATCGACCTTGTGCTCACGAAAATATTGACACGTGCATTCAGTGTATCGCCTTGCTCACTTACGTTTCCGAGCACCGAGGACTCGTAGCAGTCGCCAGTGGCATCGTCGACGCCAACCACGACGCCAATGTGCATTAAGTAGTTCGCAACTCCGTTCTTAGGTCCACGACGATACCTTAAACACCCGCATTGCGCGAATGTGCTACAGCTATTACGTCTACCTCTCCACACAGCGTCGGTGAAAAAGGGTGCCTTTTTGAAACACAGTAAAGTCGCCAGTCGGAGACGCATTCCAGGCACCATACTACTACGGTAAATCAAACAGCGATTCACCCGATCCCCTCCTGCCTAAGTAAATTGATATTCTGGCCAATGCTTGTAGATGACATTTTAACAACTGAAACGCAATTGTCTCAGGAAAGTTTCTTGTTGTGGTGTGGAGAGGCGTCAGTTGTCGAAGATACTCTCCCCGATCGCGGCTGGTGACTTCGATGGTGAGGCAGCCGCGACAAGATTGACAGTGCTCCCGCACCTCTCTCTCCATGTCAGGCCAGTAAAAACTGTACTTTATTCTATCCCGCGTTTTCTTCGGGCCAAGGTGCCCTCCCCGCAGGGACTTATGCGCGAGCAGCAGCACCTCGCCCCTTCTCGATTTTGGGAGCACCAGCTGCTTTACCCTTGTTCCGACAATTGAACCCGAATGAAACAGCATGCCGTTTTCAGTAAACATGCTATCTTTGCTACCTTTCGCCATGCGTGCGTCGTGCCGTGCCCTTCCCAGTGTGGGGTCGAGTGCCTGCTCTTCCCGTAATTCCTTGATCGTCGGGTTGTCGCCCTCTCCTTTCTCATCGGGGTCCCCATTCCCCGTGTCGGCCTCGCCAGTTTCTTCGGCCGGCATGCCCGTCATCAAGGCGGCGTCCAGTGTAATAAGCCGTTCCTCATTCGCTGCTGCTGGGATACAGCCGCACTTCCCACAGGTGTGCATGCGGTCCCGGCTTTGATTACTGATAATAGTTCCCAGTCTTCCATCGAAAGGAGGCAGCCTATCTGGGGTACCAGCTGGTCGGTGACGGCACTAAGTTAGCTCATGAAACCGTTCAAGCTATTTTCCCCTCCTATCGTAGGGATATTGGGAGTCGGGCCACCTTCGCGGTCTGCTCCTGGCCCAAGGCCGACACAAGTTTTATGATGTTGCTAGGTTTTCACAATTCGGGTGGAACGACACTTGGGCGGATAGCCGTCACCTCACTGCCGGTGTCCTAAACTGCGCCCACGGTGGCCACGCCGCAGTCGAGCGTGACCTCGAGACACCTTGACCGCTTGGGATTCTCTAATAAAGCGGCACCTATCTTCGCAACTAGATGTGGCACATCCCTCGTCTGCTCGGCGTGCCCAGCCCGAATGTTTTGAACATTCAATTCCTTTTCTCTGACATCTTTTTGGTTCAGTCGGGGACAGTCTCGGGCCAGATGGGACCCCTCATTACCCACTTAATGAGGGGCCACTTCGGCATCGAGGCGCTGTTGGAAGTTTTCTCCCCTTTCCTGGCGCCCGCGTGACCCGTTCCTTGGGATTTCGTTTTCCACTCAGCCACCTCAAAGGTGTCAAGAATCTTCGACATTTTGTTTGTTTGTTTTTTATTTCGGACACAGGGTCGCAAGGAGAAAAGACAAAAGGCAGATAGGCTCTGCCTGAAGAGGCCCTGTCCTCTCAGCACACTGCATCATCAGTCAATGGCAAAAAAGAAGTACAAACCATCTGCAAAAAACAAAACATCGGCCAGAAACAGGAATGCAGTATCATAGCTACCATCACATCCACAAAGATGACGATTACTCAACATATTTTATACAGTAGCTAAAATGGGCCTGTTCACAATACTAGAGAGAGTGTATGTGGAGACAAATTGACGTTCAAAAGTCCTTCCGAAACACATGCCAGAAGGTACCTTTTTATACCGTATTTGAAGCTGCAAGGTGAAGCACTATTTAGTATTAATCCCATAACATCTGGATGTTTGTTTCGGACTTGAGGCATCAAGTATGCTAATTTCTGGTTTCCATCGGTCGTTCTTAACCGAGGTATCTTATAGTATTTGTGCCTTAAATTATATTGAGTATTATTCCAAAAGAATGTCTCAAACAAAAGTATTTTGGTCGTTAATGATGTCGTTCCGTATGTAAATTTAGAGTTTTAGATGATTTGGTTAATGTTAAAGAAATTGTGCTTTAGAAACCATGGGGCAGTATGGTTTATGAAATTTAGATTTTCTATGCAGCGTACAGCCTTTTTTTAATGAAAAAAGTCTTTCGAGGTTTGTCTTAGTTGTCGAACCCCAGACTAATAAACAGTAATGAAGATGATAATGCACTAAAGAGTAATACAATTGTAGTTTTAACTTATTTTATTAGTTTTTTTATAATTAGTTTATTTATATGTGGGGTCCATGATCAGTTTTCTTCAAAAATAACGCCTAAAATTTATAAGCGGAGACTCGTTCAATTACATAGTTTTGGAACTTTAAGATAAGTCATCAAGTTTATTTCGTGGCTTGAAAAGTACACATTTTGTTTTACTCACGTTTAGCTGCTGCTGATTTAATCCCAGTCAGGAACATAGCTCCCTTAGCCACATATTAGCCGCAGTTTCAAGGTCACGCCACCCGAGATCCTTGAGCCACCCCTCTTTTTTGCTCAGCGTTAAGTGCCTTTGGGCCTCCGGGCTCAGACATTCCTTGAAGCGGTCAGCCACCATTAGCTCGATTAGAGCCTCCAGAGTTTAAGTCTCGCGGGCATCCACATAATAGCTAAAGTGGCTCGTTAATCCCGAGGCAAGCTGAGCCCACCCCTCGTCTCTACGCTTTATTGCCTTCATGAAACAAGCGCGGTGCTCCTCCGGCGTCACTTTGAGCTCCTCTTGCACGGCTGCCTTTACTGCGCTGTACCTAGACTGCTCCTCCGTGGTCAACCGGCAGAAAAGGTATTCCGCCTTACTTGAGAGAGCGAGCACGATAAGGTGCACTTTGCTCCTCTCCGGCACGCCGTAAGTCGCCAACACTTTCTCTACCCGGTCAAACCATACGGGCAGCTCGGCGTCTTCGGGAACTTTTAGAGCGCAGCTCTTAGGCGCCTGTTTCCGGCTTGAGCGGCGTCGGCGTCGCCGTCGGCGTCGGCGAGACTGCGCGGTGCATTATGGGAAACGTCATATAATGCACCGCGTTGACGCGCGCGTTGCATTATGGGACGTTTCCCATAATGCACCGGTCGGAAGGGAGGAGGAGGGAGGAGGAGGAGGAGGATGGAGGAGGATGATGAAGAGGAGGAGTAAGAGGAGGAAAAGGAGAGGACACGAGGAGCACAGGGGGAGTAGATGAGGAGGGAGGAGGGGAGGCTACGGATGAGGAGGAGGGGCATACCGTCCCCTCCATACCTTCCCCTCCTCCTCCTCAAGATCTGCGCTCTATTTCGGCGTTGCAGGGAGTTGTAAACGTTTTTCATTTTCTTGATTTCTTAGTATTTAAGCGGACTGAGATCCGGGATCTGGGCCGCCGGCTCCCCCGACGCAGTCGCGACTTCTGGCCTTTCGTAGGTAGCCCCGAGCTCGAGCTTTCGCAGTGAGATTTTTCTTCCGAGCAGGAGCTTCTTCATCTCGAACTTGAGCTGGAGGAGTCTTAACGCAACAACATCGTTCTAGGCGCGGTTATCAGCAACCGTGGACGCTCGCCTCTCCGCACTCACCCTCCGAGCCCCCATTCATATTTGACCCTGCTTCAGTGAGCTTCGAGTCACCGCAACCAATCGCTGCTACTTTTGAGACCAATCTGACACGAACACCTCAGAGCGCAGAGCCTCCACTTACCCAAGTTGTTGCAGCTTATCGTGCACTGTCGGCGGCCAGTCCTTCTGCCTCCTACTGTGGTGGCGCACGGATACCTGGAGCTGAGCACACTCCAAGGCTTCGAGGCTTGGTCGGTTTCGGCCGACCCAGCCTCAAGCCTTGATTGGTCGGTTTCGGCCGATCATGCCTCAAGCGTGAGTGATAAACCAGTCACGCACAGGAAAAAAAAGACGCATGACCAATGCGCATTCACTAATCTGTGATAGTAAATGCTCAAAGATGATGAACGCCGTGACGATGAACCTTTGTCGATGCCTGATCCGCCCCATGGGTTCGTAGCGTTGGCTGTGTTGGGACTTGAAGTGGAACGAGTACGGACACTTTGTCGTGAAAAAGTGGCCTCATTTTGAAGGCGTATTCTGACAACCTATTGGTTTCCTCGGACGAATCTGCCTATAAACAGCCCCTCCCAAAGTGAAAATAAAAGATACGACACATCTGTAATGGAATCAAGACCACAAAAACATCTTTCTTGTAAAAAAACAAACAAATCCCCTCTTCAATTATGTAAATGCTATTCTTCTTTTTCAAGAATAAGCCAACTCTTTCGGTTTTAACCTTCTTGGATTTCTTTGTGCCCTTCACACCAGAAGCTTCGATCAAAGCGTGTTTCAGTATATTATTAGAGACGGCGCTTAGTCTGTTTTTACTTTTTTCAAAAGCGGCTTTTGTTAAAAAATAAAGTAGATACTGCCGACATCCTCTGAATGCAAGCAGCTGCAAGTTCGGGCGTAAGAACTCCAAAGCCCCCGGTATTATCGTTGAAAGTGAGTTTGTACGCCATCGCTGATAGCCTGGCGCGGCTAATGTGTTGGCTCGATTACGCCTTTATATTTCGCGCTAGGCTTTGAAGATTATGTAGGATATATTAGCGTGATGAGCCTTTCCTCCTTCTGCCATACTGGATCCAAATTTGTTTCTTGTTTTCTTTTGTAATTCAAATTTTGTTGGCAGCCTACTCCAAAATATTTGGTAGCGTGTTGGGTTTTTTCTTTGTCAGTCGAATGATGGCGATAATTCCAATTTGTGCAATGTCCAAGCCGTTTTAGATTTTACCTCCTTTCCTTTAATATACCCCCGCGTACAATATCAGCTTAAATACCCGATCCGGCTTTTCACTCGTCACAAAAGACGAGCGAAACAACGTGAATTAGCATGGCAAATGACGCTTTTTCTGGGATATGGCTGCTATAGTAGCCATATCCCAGAAAAAGCGTCATTTGCTAGGCTTTTCCTTCAAGCACATCCCAAGCATTGAGCAGACGGCGCTCTTTTTGGCATGCGCATAGCGCGCACGCGCGTATTATCGTTGATTTCACCTCTATGTACAGCGATGAGGCGCTGATCTTGCGGCCGGTCGGCGCTCGCTCGATATCATTAAATATCAGGGGGCTGTTCGTGTTGATTTTTTATTTATTCCAGTCAACCCCTCAGCGCCAAGAACATTACTGCAGGGGAGAGGGGGATACAGTCGCGTAAAATATTTTCACCTTATGGTCGTCTATGTTTATAGAATGAACCGGCAAAGACCAAAAACAGATTGCGAAAAACGTGGCAAATTATCGCGCTGTAAAAAAAAAAAAAACGCGAGCTGTTTTTTGGTTGAAGCAACCTCTTTAGAGAACAAGTTATACAGTGAATAATGTGCAGAACAAGAACAATTATAAACAAACAGTGTTGCCGAAATTATCCCACACATGTCACTTCGTGTAAAAGAAGGAAAGATTATTTGCACACATACTATTTTCTTATACATGGGAGCGTCCCACGTAACCAACGTCAGTTTGTCATTGAAGAGAGTATTTGACGGGATTGAGACGATGTTAAAAGCTATTTCATTCCACTGCGTTATAATGTCATAGAAAAATGCAAATTTTAAAATGTTTGTACGGGATTTTGATTTACTTACTTTTGTAGTGGTATCATCTGCAAGATTCCAAGATAGGCGGTTAGATGAATTTTAATTTTCGTTCATTCCGGTGTGAAAGTGCTTATTGCGTCGAGAAACTTTAAGCGGAGACGTCTCTTTCTAGATACCAGCGCGGCTTTAGTCGAGGTGCTTTTTTGACAGCAGTGACACTTTCTCTCTTTTTGACAAGTATAGACACCTTATTTTGCACTTGTTCAATTTTTCTACTAGATAGTGTCGTTGGGGTCCCACAGAAATCTGGCGTATTCTAGGATTGCACAGACGTTAAAAAATATGAAGCTTTTTTTACGTTTAGAGGACAGTCACGAAAGCTTGGTCTCAAGAAATTCAACATCCGCTTGGCTCGGCTGTGATGACGTCCACGGGCGCACTCCATGATCGATTTTGTGTGAAGTGAGCGGCTAGGTACTTTAGTGGTTTCTGCCTTTGTTAGCGAAACACCGACAACCGTGTACGTAAAATAAATTTGATTGTGATGTCTAGTGAACGTCATCTCCTGGAATTTGCTTCTACTTAGATTAAGTTTCCAATTATCGCGCCTCCTCGAAATTCGGTTAATATCTTCTGGAAAGACCAAGCAATCCGACTGCGACTTAATGTATAAATTTGAATAGTAATAGTATTTATCAATCTTAAAAAGATGAGTGGCCCTAACACTGATCCCTGGGGACACCCGACGTTACGTCAAGGTAAGTTAACGTTTTGCCGTCGACTAAAATTAGTTACTTTCCTATTTTTTTAAAGATATATAGTGAGTCAGTTGAAAAGATTGTCGGGTACGTTCAAGAAATGACCGTTTGCTAAATTAATTTACAGGCGACTATGTCCAACGCCATTCGGAATTCAAGGAAGTCGCAAGCCACCGGATCCCGAATATCGAAGGTGTATGCAATATCATGGACGAGTTCGGCAAGCTGTGGCAAGTTCGGCAAGATAAGAATCACTTTTGAATCGATTCTGGTTAAAACAAACAAATTGTTTCTGCCAAGATGTCTCACGGGGTTACTGTAAACGAGGGGTTCGCAACCCTCGGCCCGAGGGCCGCATGCTCGCGATGCAGTTTCATGCGGCCCCAGGCCCGACACCAAACCAGCCCCAGCCCCCTCTGCCACTTCCGGACACTGACTCATGGACAACACGGCAGTTGTCACCTCAAATGGGGATTGTCCGGCACTCCTTACTTGGGGAGAGATCGACTCCAGTTTCCTTTTGCCGCTTCTTCGCGAAGAACCATTCGAACACAAATGAAATAAGATGTCGGGAGATTAGCTGATATTCGCAAAGACGGGAATATATAAAGTAAAGACTATTCTGAAACAAAAACAACAACATTTCTTCCGTTTCTCTGTAAGCGTCTTCGTGTGCCTCATCGACAGTTGGAACCGGACACATAACGCTAAAAAGTGGCTTAAGTGTCATTTCAAGTTGAGAGGAGTGACCGTAAAAGTAGCGCCTAGACTGCCATTTTCTTGTGTCCTTAATCCCCCAAAGACAAGCACATCGTGCATTTTGCCCCCTCCTCCCTCCCCCCGCCCCACCCTCTGGCCCTTATAGAAAGTTTCGCCCAATACATGGGGTGTTAGCATTACACACTACATTCTCTGACAAAGGATTCATCAAAATGCAGCACCCGCTCCGAAGCTCAGGTGGTGGTACTTTGCTTTGTTCTGTGCTCCTGCACGTGAACGCGCCTTTTTGCTTTCTATCGCCCTCTGAGAACTCAGAATATGGAAGTTTTTGTAAGTTAGACAGTTGAAAGTATTTCGCTATTCTTTTTTTTATGCAGTAGTTAGTAGTTTACTCAATTACTTTCCATTTGAGTGCTTTATCAAAGTAAGAACTATTGCAACTAACTGACAAAACACATTTTATACGATTAACTAAATTTCCCGTAATACAAAACCAAGGACAGTGCATTCAAATCAGACAACTTCTACACTGATAATTTATTACTTATAATTTGACTACTATAATATATGAAGCAGTTTTTCTGGAGTGTAAGTCATTTATTATAGTTTGTCATTGCGGTCGCTCCTCAAACCACAATTCTATACGAAAGCTTCGAGTCAAACAGTTAGCTTAGACGGCGAGTGAACTCTACGCATTCGAATTGAGTGGGATTTCAACAAATTACATGACTTTTAATGCCCGCCTTTCTGTTTTTCCCAATACTAATCTTGCTATCTTAATGGGAGTGGGTAGTGTTTTATTCACTTATGCAAAGTAGCAGAGGAAGCAGAACTTAAAGGTTTCCGTACCTATGAATTGCTATATTCTGTTGTTGCAGGCACGGTTGTTTTGCGCAATATTAAGGGCAGAAGACGGGTCTCCCTACACTCTTAGAAGCGTCAGCATGCATGCTGCTCAGCTGTAGAACAGAAGCATCAATCAACGATCATTCTTTAGAAGGCTCGCGCAACAAGAAAGGTGAACGGTATCACGCTTACACAGTAATGCTGCGGCATGATCAAATATAATTTTATAAAGAAATGCTTTTATAGGCTTATTTCCATTTCACTAGAGTCTCGAGAAGTTTGTACTTGAAACGTCATAACACGGCTTGTAACCAAGGATTGAACCAGAACATCTTCGTAGTCCGATGCTTTGCCCCTGCCGAAACTATGGGGCGTCCATTTTAGTTGTTACAGGAGCGTTGTACTCGTACTCTCGCGAAATTTGTCGCCCCAATGTCAGGAAGGGTCACACCAAGCTACGTGATCACGTAATCATGGAAGAATAAAAGTAGAAAGAGCGCAACGGGGCGGATAAAATATAAAAGGACGGACAAACTCCAGTTGGTGTTTTTCTGCCTTCCTTTACTGTGCTCGTCTCGTTGCGCTCTTTGTACTTTTAACAATTCACCAACTGGCCCTATCGTTCGCGTTATTGAATAGAGATTACAATATCTCGTAACAGTGATTTCGCTACACACACCCCTTTTATTTTCTGAAGGCACCCCCTTAATTCGGAACGACTCCTCTATCCTCAATCCCCCCTCTCTTACAATTTAGACATCCCCTAATTTCAATTCCTGGGGAAACCCCTGTCTCGTAAACTATAGTTACGTGATCACCTATTTACGTGATCCATCGTATTTAGGTGACCTCTTTAGGTGCCGATGAGTCACCGTGCAATGTTTATCACTGTTACAGTTGTGGGGTCACGTGTCACCGTGATGGCCCGCGTTACACTGATGACGACCCCAGTTCACCGTCCGCTAAATATAGTGAAAAAATATTCTCCACATTTCTGAACTTATAAATAGGATTATTATATTCAGCCACCTATTATGTGCTATTTAATAAGTAAAAATTACTTTGAATTATGCTTATGTTTATGAAGGGTAATATTTTGATGAAACGGAAATGTGGGACATGAATCGACGCTTACTGCGGACTTTTTCCGCCATCGGAACAGCGTTGCTTCGTGCTACAGCCTACTTTTAGCAATGAATAATTTGAATAAAATAAGGCGAATTATCGGCATTCCGAATACACCGTACAGTAGTACGCACCTGGCCTAATATTGAGAATATATTTTCCGATAAAAAATATCCTGATGTGGGAAAATTAAAAAAAAAGTTTCATACATCTCATTTTCGTAAATTACTCTGCGAATGAATCACTGCTGTCTAAGAAGGGCCTAAAATATATTTAACTCTATCACAGTATGGTTAATCGCTGTAGAAAAGGTAAAAGAGACACAAAACATATATATGGAGTATGTCGGTAGCTCATTTATAGCGATGACTGGAATTCTCATGTAAACATGTTCTATCCGTGAACACCCACTTGCCAAAATACACGAACACACGCAAAAAAGGACACATAGACATGTGAAACAAATACAGTATAATATGCTGACTCATACAAGTGTTGACACACAGGCTTACGCGCAGGTGCGTACAGACGTTCACACAGACGATCACAAAAACATACGCAAACTCACAAAATATAAAACCACACACACACACAAATGCAATCACACATGGCCACATAGTGACATAAACTCAGACACAAAGCTTCTGGCGCACACACTGGAAACACTTTTCTTTTATTGTAAACAGTCTAAGGTCAGCGGCTGCGTTCCGCTATGCGAAAAATGTATATTTATATGCAGCCTTGATTGTTGTAGACATATAGAAATGCTAATTCTCCGACGTTCCTACAGACCAAATGGAGCGTAAAACCAAAAATATTGCAATCGAGCCAGTAGCACTTTTATCAAGACCAGGATCCTTGCTTCTTTTAACGGTGTTCTTCAGCATGACGACGACACAGGTCAGCTTAAACAAAACATATTCTTCTATTTTCTCACATAGTTACTCTTCTCGTTATCATTGGGCTGATACATATTATGATCTTGGATAAATTTTCTTGCTAATAAATAAATTATTTTGGCAATATTTCTTGTGGTTCGCTAAATGCATGGTATACGGATTTCGTTTGTCTGTGCCAATCATGTCAAAACTACAACACGGCTCACCGCAGTAACGCGTCAATCACACAATTTTCGATTAATTCTAAAACAAAATATCAACATCAGATTGGCGTAACTTTCATAACATCTTGGCGAGTTCGAGTTTAAGAAAAAAAGTTTTCAATAAATATAGGGGTAATTTAATAAAAACAAGAACAAAAACACAGATTTTAAAGTATTCCACAGAGAGGTCATGCTGGAGAGAGATGACAACCGAACTAACTTTTTACATCGCTCTATATCACATCCAATGTACCTATTTAAATTAAATAAAACAAAACTATTATATTTCACTCGCACAAAACTAGAGAGATATCGCAGGCACGGCGTTCAAACGATTTACATAAAAAAACACTTCGAGAGCCGCTGAAGTGCAGAGAGAGAGGGACCAAGATAGAAATGCTTTTCAACTCAAAATTGACCTCCGCTGTCAGAAAAGAGAGCACTCGTTATTAGAGCGAAAGCCTTAGCTGTGCCATGAAGCGAACCAGCGTTATCAGCTTTTGAAGCAGCGCCAAATGGCACCTGAATTCCTCTGTTCCAATACATCGAAGCCTGTCGTCTGCAGCAGCGATTTGATGGATAGGCTCCTATTCGCTGGCGCGCGTCATACTTTCAAGGACCGCCACCTCATGGCGTTGCGGGCCGCGCGACGGTAAAGGAATACGGTGGCGCGTGCTCGGCCACTTCTGCTCCTCTCGACGCCGACGAACATGGCGGCGCCTCAAGCATCTACATCGTCGGCGGCCGCAACCTCGGCAGGAGCGAAACCTGCCCATCCACGCAGGTACACCGCAGACGAACTAAGGGAGCGGAATAACACAACCCAACGAGCGAGGAGGCAGGTAGCGAAATCCACCATTGTTGTCCACAAGTCTCCGAATACACGGCGGGCAGAATGAGCAGCGGCGCAACGCGCTAGAGTAAAGCACAAAGTCTTCCGAAAGCGTGAGGTTCAAGCGAAACGCGACTTAAAGCGTCTCAGGCGACGAGAGGACGAGGACCTTGGAAAATGCGAGGCGGAAGCAATACGTCGCAGGGGGCATTCTTTCGCATTCACAACTCATACGAAGTGCTAAGGTGTCCTCTGACTTTTCCTCCACTTCATATCAAACGTCCCAGAATTTCTAGGGACCAGCTATGTCTAGTTCCGAAGTGCCGGCATGGCATGTCTCCTGTGAAATGTCTCGGCGCAAATTGCATTCCGGTGAATTAGCTCGACTTCTTAAATACCAGGCTCATTTCGTCACGGCTGTACACTACTAAAGAGAGCAAGTGAAAACATCCGTTTATTTCATGAGAGGATGGCCTGCTGCAGCCGAAGTAATGTGAGACAAGAAGGGGGTCTTGGCGCCGTAGGTTTTTAAGGTAGAGATATATGGCAAGACTACGTGAGGACCTTACAAGAAACCGCCGTATTTCGGCTTTTGACCAGCCTTCGTAGAGGGTCAATACCTGCAAATTTCAGAGGGCACTCAGTCAATAGCAAGGCCCAAAAAACAAGTTCCCTGAATTGCAAATTTTGTATATAATGTTGAGCATGATGCTTACCTGCTAATGTCGTGTCACAAAGAAAGTCGATATTAGATCAAAAACAGTTTCTTAAGGCTGCAGTAATTTGCCTCTGGGTCGTCTGAGCCATCCCTTTATATTACAGCACATGCCAGCACCGAGTTTGTTCCCTTCAAGCATTTGCATTCAAGGCTCCTAATGCGCGTGGTTGGGAGGAACTGCAAAATTGTATTTGGTCCCCGGTGTTGATGACGTCGACCTCGACGACGCCAAGACCGCTAATGCGGTAGATACAACGGCTAGTCTAGCGATTCTCCCTGAAAGCATCTGTGACGATTGACTCGCGTCGTCCACGCAATTGCCCTCGCCGAACACGCAGCGAAACCAGGTAACTGCGTGTTCGTGGACAAATGCGATATCCTTGGCACAGAAGAATACTGGCGGAAAGGTCTTCATCTAGAATTCTAATACATCCAGGCCGCAACAAAGTTTTTTCTTCAAAAGGTCGTCGACAATTTTCCAAGCGTGGACGTATTAGGACTCCAGCACATTGTGGAGAAATCCGGACTTAGCCAGCCTACACAGAAGACGATCCATTCCGTCCACATCACAGTCACCCGTGACATACGAACCGAGTTGGTCCCGAAACGTCGGAAATTTTGCTTTTATACAAACTTTGCTAAGCCTTCAGTTCTTTGTCAGCACTTTCTTTTTCGAATAAAATACTATCACTAACTCTCAGGTAATGTTCGTCAACTGTCTACACAAAATATCCACACAGACAACGAGAAAATATCACTGGTCGGGCAATGAGCCTTCGGGTTTTATTCACAGCTCCTTTCTACAGGTGTTCCGCAGTCGAGCCCGCTCCGTATGAATATTAAGAGATAAGACAAATCGCTGCGTGTATAAAAGCTTATTTTCATCATCATTCAAACTTATAAAATGCGCAATTCCTCACCTTCAACTGTAGAGCGATTCTCGAACGTTGTGAACTGGATTCCGAAGTCTTAAGTTTGTAAACCAAACATTGTGTGCGAATAACGTCTGTTTCTTAGAAAATGCTCGGGTTTTGTTCATATGCTAGAACGTCTGAAAACATAATTTATAAACGCTAGCCAGGATCTATTTTCTGCGGACTACAAGGGCGCTAATTTCCGCCATGGGTTTTCTGGGTGTGTCTCTGTGCGCCTTTGCGGCTCTAAAATATGCGAGTTTAACACGCCCCTACTAGGAAATCTTTGTTCAAAGCAGACTCGCGCGAACGAGAAAAGAGAAATCACCCGCATCGTCCGTGTGTTCAAGCGCCTAACTAAGCTCTCTAGTTTAAGCCTTCCTGCCTACGAGGCATAAAACCTGCGCACTATGGTTCATGCTTCACGTGGTAAAAAACAAATGGTATCTAGACGCTTCAGATATCTCGAGCTACATACAATATTTTAAAAAATGCCTGTCGCCCGATAACCCTAGAAACTTCTTAGTGTACGCAACCGGTGATTAAAAAAAGCGTATTTGTCAGGGCAAGCCATCCACGTCCGCAATAATTCGAGTGCCAGAGGTTACATTCTGATATTGTCACGGATGGGAAAGGTCTCGATAAGTGTAAACTGAAAACATTCGGCAGAGACAATTCAGACTAGCTGCTTACGTGTAGGAACGCAGAGCATTCCTACACGCAGCGCATTCCTACAAGCAGCGTGCCGCGTCTTCTTTTTCAGACCGCTCTCCGGCGGTGACATCACGCTTCCCCACTGCGCAGGCGCGGCGCGCGTGCCAGCTCCACGGCTTCTGTGACGATACATCTGGGTTGCTGTGCTTTTCTTCATGTTTTATTTCTCAGCCACGTCCGCTTTGTCCTCGAGCGGCCACGCCGGCTTCCGTGACGAAACATCTGATATGACGTGACGCAGCCAACGGGACTTTAAATGCCGTTTCGCTCAGCCAATGGGCATTTAGGTGCCGTTTTTGGCTGCTACAGACAGCGGCTGCAGACGCCGCCGGCTTCGCTCTATGGGACAGTTAATGCTTTTGCATTGATAAAGGTTTAATCGGCGAACTTGTGCCTGAAAACAAAAGGAAGAACGAGCGTCGAGGTAGTAGAGAAGCGGGTGAAGATTTGACGGCGTAACAGTGAGCGTGAGCGAGACTGACTCGACAAGGTTCCGCGCAGCTCCTTATGTATTGTGCGTCACCATCTCGAACATTCAGCCGAGAAGGTTCTAGCATTGCGCGTTCGGGGTGAGATTGAAGAGGCACTTTCGAGAACTAGAAAGCAGGATCTTGTAGAGGTCCTTCACAGAGCGTTTCTTGTTCGGCACTGCGCTCTGCCACATCATTAAAGTAATTAACAATTGCTGTTACACATAGAATGCAAAGTACCAAGAGTAGCTTAGTCTCTTTACTGAAATCAGATAAATATTGGGGAGGGGGACAGACCGTGACGCCCCAAGCGGTTAACTTTAAAACTACACGGATGGGGAAAACAATTACAATGACTCAGCGCTCGACCGACATAACCGAACGCGGCGTCAGCGTTCGGCTGGAGTTCGTGTTCTCCGGTGAGGGGGAGGCGGGGCTCTTTTGTTACCACTCCAGCCTGCATGAACAATGCAGCATGCACGGTGCCCAGCTCAGCGCAAAAGCCGAAGTGGGTGAAGCTCGCATCCTCTGACGACTGCTTTCGGGATAGATCCTGCACTTAACGTCACTTCGTCGATTGTTAGTATTTTTTACATTACACTATGCCCCGCGCTTTATTGCAGAAGATGACATGAACATGCCCATAAGGCCTGTGGGCATGTGCACAGGCCTTGTGTTGAGTAAACACCGAGGTGTGGGGAAACAAACAGGTCAGAGCACCCCTATAGTTCGATCTCCTGCTTAAAATAAAAGCAACGCTTCGGCGATAGCCTAGAATGGCTTAAAAATATTTAAATGACTCCATTGACATTAAAGGAGCTGTGCAACAGTTTCAGTGCTTTGGTTAAATAATTTAGGAGTTGGTGCCTCGACCTTTCTGAAGTAAAGAACAAAAAACCGCTTTTGCCTGCATGTCCTAGTTTTCATTTTAAAAATGGACAAAGACTGATGTTTTCGGCACCTCTCAACTACTTCACCATCTTCCGAGTCACGTGCGCTGTGACGTCAATGGGGAAGACACGGGGTTCCGGTGAAGGTCTCTCCCTACCCTAGAGCCATCAGTGAGCAGCAAAAACTCATCCGCTCGCGACCGCGTGACCACGTGCTGGCCGGCGCAGCGCGAAAATATGGTGAAAGGAGGAAAGTCTCATCCGGGTCCGCCCATACCCGTCCGGCTCTATCCCCCTCCCCTCCGGCTTCTGGCGGCTGTTCGCGGTAGCAGATAGAGCTCACGGTATTGTGGACCTAGGATAGATGGCGCCACTAAAACTCCATATACTAAAAGTTTTGTCGATGATACCAGGTTTTTGACGCATTTATATTTATGTTGGAACGACAAGATTTATAGAAAAGTTACCCTTTATCGAGCAGGTATTCGCACAACTTGCTACCTTTCTACAAATTCCCCATTGACGTCACGCCGCATGTTTCTCATGGCCGCCGCTCGCGGCTGCAGGTCGGGGAATATTCTAATTTTTGCCTCGTGATTACGCGGCGGTATCGCAACATTTCGAAGGAAGGAGGTGTGTTTTCTGTCCTTTGTGACAAGATGAACAATGTCAAAAGTAGAAGATGCCAATTCTTTCAACATTAACAGCGTTCAGATTCTTAATGTTCTGTAGATCTGGTGAAACACTTCAGAATATCACTAGCCTTTTGTGGTATTTTATAAAAATGGCTTTGATTATAATATGTTTTTCTATACAACAGAAAGGTGCTGAAAACTTTTAAAATCATGTTTTTTGTGTTTTGTTTTTGTTCTGCTACAATAAAACGAAATGTGTCAGCGTAACTCGTTTTCAAGTGTAACTGGCATGTTCCAGAATGCACCCATGTTGCTGGAGTGAGCGTTACAATTCGGGAGCCGCTGTGAAATTTCCACTTTTCAAGAGTAACTGGAAGTCATCCTTGTTCACAGTGAGGCTTACTCTTGTCTAGAGAGGGCTTTACTCTTCGGGAGAAAGAGTAAGGTTAACACTTTTAAAGGAATATCTGATACCCCTACAGGTAGTGCTGGATATATGCTCAAAGTGAGAGTTCTCGTCACTGTCTGAAGTGCAATTAGAAATAATCTTATGAATGGTGAAATTTACTATTTTATACCAAGATTTTAATTCACGCTTTCGGGAAAAGTAACTTCAAGTCCATTAGACGTGTTCGTTAAAACCTCCTTCATAGAGGTATAGAAACTCTGGAAAGAGTACTGTTACTCTTGTCTACAGTATCTTTTACCTTTTTAAAGAAGGAGTAAAATTGACACTTTGAAGAGCAACATAAACACCTACAGGTGGTGTTGCATGGACTCTGCAAGTGAAAGTCAGATGAATAAAGGTGTGTTGTAAGAAGGACATCGCTTGCGAAGTGTTAAAGTGACTCTCTGATTTTAATAATTAATTTCACTCTTGAGGGCAGGTATTTTCAAATGCCTCGTAAGATTTCGGTGAACTCCTAAGAGTAGGGTTACACGAATTACCCAGCGAGTGTTGTAGCGACCCTGCTGTAATGTAACTGACAACTCTTTCATGGTGTTCGAATCACTTCCTTACAAATAGTTAATTTCACTAATTTGCAGAATAACGTTTGGTGCACACTATGTTAACCCTTTTAAGAAAAACATATAGGTAGTGGTAAGTGTTCTCTCTTCAGTTAGGCGTTACTTTCAGTTTGAAATCTGGTGTATTTTAACTCCACTGAAAGGTTATCAGCCCTAGTACACAGTGCCCAGAAGAGTGGCCTCGCCTTCCTGTACTGTAATATTTGAGATTAAATATTCACCTAAATTGAAAGTGTGTCCAACCTTCTGGAAGTCATTTATACATACTGACTGGAAAATATTTGGGTCGAGATGCATAAAACACGACCGAAATGCAACAGAAAAGCAGTAAGAGTCCCTTCAGATGGTGCCTACAAGTCCATACGAAAGGTCAAGTCTGTACTTGTGAAATATGAACGTGTGACAGATAATCACACAAGCCATGGTGCTCCTTAACCAAATGATTTCTAATCGTAAAACAAATTATTTATACATATCTAACTCTGTGATTCTATCAAGAGAGGGCAGCATGATTTGAAAATGAGCATTGCAATAGCTCTACGTAGCAAACGATCTTCCAGATTTTGGACGGTGAATTGTGTAGACCCAGAACAATGCAAGAATGGGAACTGCACTGGCCACTATATCCGTCACCTTAAATGAAATCTCCTCCATCTCCTTGATGCACAGTACTTGAAATGGGGAATTGTCAGCATGCTGTACATGTAAAAGGCAGACAAAATTTTATATCAGTACATAAGCCATAACAAATTCTAAGAAACCAGACAAATGCTTTTTTAAATAAAGCCTAATTTAGACACCTGTTTGGGAGAATATTTTGATATAAACTATTTTCTATAATATTTTATTGTCAGACTATTTATGCGCACCAGTGTTGGGTAAAGTACATCTAAAAGGTACTTCAAGTAAAGTACAAAGTAAATTAGAAGTGATGTACTTCAAGTAAAGTATTAAGTACAAAGTAACTAGAAGGTGTACAAGTAAATGTACTTGGAAGTAAAGTACTATAAATACAATATACTCTCAAAGTAAAATACAGGTATTTTAACACAATCGCTCATCATGCCCTTTAATTCCCCTATGCTGTGCTTTTTTATCTGGTATGCATTGCCCAAGGGTAATAATGGCTGCATGACATATTTTCAAATACAGCGTCAAATATTTCCCAAAGTGGCCACAGAGTAGTTATTTCTAGGAACTGAGCCAAATTCCTGAAAATCGCTGTTTAGTGATTTTCTCGCAATGGATTTTTCACCCGAGAGGGTTTAATCTTTCTAGGAGAGAGCATGACGTCAGCCCTGTAGCTTCCGCAAGCAATCCTCTCATGGAAAAGTGTACTCTCCTTAATGAAAAAAACACAAAAAACAGTGAGTGTAGAAGCGAGCCGGTGGTAATTAATCTTAATGTGACACCTAAGATTAGGGTGCGAAAAAATTAAGGAACTTTTCAAGCCGAAGGAAAAGACAAAAGATAATGTCTCAAAACATTGTGACGTTCTCGTGTATTCTCTTTTATTTGATTTAAAACGTTTTATTTTTGTGCACCACAGTCTCAGGAGCTACATTACGATTAATTTTGCTCGCCTAATATTTTAAACCTCCTTTCTTGCGCTGAACTACCTAATACACGCGATAGTTCAAAAGCTACGAGTAAGCCGCCCCCAGAACGAACGGGGCGATGCGTCGTCAGTTCACGTTTCTGGTTAGAGTAAAATATCCCTCCCAGTATTTCTTCGGAGTTGACAAAGCATCATTTCGTGATACAAATTAAAAAAAACACAAATTTGGGGAATGTACTTTGAAGTCGGGAATTGTACTTTCCTCGGAAAGTACCAGAAAAAATACTTTAGGCAAAGTACAAGTACATACTCAGATAATGTACTTAAAGTAAGGTACAAGTTTCCTAAACCTACTTGAAGTAGTACTTTAAGTACAATGTACTTCAAGTACTTCCCAACACTGATGCGCACCAATGACACTTTCCGACTATTTTCTAGAAACCTATATAATACAGCTGTGGGAATATTCGAATAAGAGCTTCGAATAATATATAATTAGATATTCGCTTCTGGGTAAACTACTACGTTTTTTTTTTAATTACTGATAGCGGCGGGGTAGCCTTACTGAAAGTGCTTCTTGCCGAATACATAGATAGCTCATTGCGGAGAAGCAACACCAGTGGATCTCGCTTCTACGGATTTCTTCTCCACAGTGCACCGGTGTCTGGCAAAAAGCAGGGTCAACGCCGCTGCCCTTCCTGAATTAACACTTCGTGAAAGGCAAATATTGCAGTCACGTGCTGCACAGTAAATGTTTCAAAATTAAACAGTTCACCCTAAAAGGCCTCCAGTAACGCCAGAAAACCCAAGCTTTCTTTTAGAACCACTGGCTTATTCTGGTGGGGATTCAACCACTGCGCCCCAAGCGGCAATTGCAGAACTCCATCCATAGGGTCAACTAAAAAGGACGTAGCGCTCGGCAGTAGGAACCGAAAGTTGCATGACCGTTCGGCCGGGGCGCGGGCGCCTGTTCTCGTCTCTCCCGAGGAAGGGATACTTCGTGGCCAGTCCGGTTTGAGTGAACAATTCAAAATGAACAGGGCATTTGTCTAGCACCTGCTCAACACAAGCGCTGAAGAATGTCCAGCTCACATCCTCTGACGACTGCTTTCAACAGAGATTCGGCTTTGTCCTGCTAATGTCATTGCATTTGTTCTCAACACTTTACGTAACATAATGAACGATGTCCACATTGCTTGTACTGGCAAAACACATAGCTGTATGGAAAGTAAGCTGAATAGAACACCCCCCGTTTAGTTTGATCTCCTCCAAGAGAACTAAAGCATCCTACAGCACATTTAAGTTAGGGTTTGGACGACCTTATGATGGTGAAGTTATTATAATCAGACCTTTCACTTTTTAAAAAGGAAATGTTATATATATGTTTGTATCTTTGCCTTTTTTAAAGAACCTGATGCAAAAAGGAAATATGAGGAAAATACATATTCAAAAGAATCCTGCTTAAGGTAATGACAATACCAGTTTTTTACGATGGAGGATTGGGCGAGTTGGCTATTTATACTTGTAATTTACAGCGCACAAAAACCATTCACTCAAACACGCACACCAGTAAAACGTAATCACTCATTAGGTGTTTACCTATCAACTAAGTGTTTTGTTTCGTCTCCTTCTACACCTTTGCACATCTAAAACAGTTTCTGTTTTGTTGCTAGTTTAAATAACCCTCCTTGATAACGTTAAAGAGGAGTTGCAAACACATTTATCGTAAAACTTCAGAATGCTCTTAGCCTCAATAATTTATCGCATTATCTGTTGCAAGTTCTTACTGATAACAATGCACTTAATCAACGAAAAGACGGTCAGTGTGCAGGCGAGCTGGTGAATAGTATACATCTTAAAACCTGAGACTGTGGTTGGAAAAGTTGAAGGTATTTAGGAGAGGCAACAAGAAAAAGAAGAGGCAAGGTCTCAAACTCAGCTAAAATCTTTATTGCGTTCGCGTCTTATATACTCCGCTTCCAATGACGTCACCAACGTTGACTCCCAACCGTCACAGTTCAAACCACCAGACCCGAAACCGAGGACAAAGCAACAAGCGGACAACTTTATACAATGGCTTATACCTGACCTTAATCTTCGCTAACATCAATGTACCAGTTACAAAAGGACCGAAGGTTTACGGCACCCTCCACAAAATTTGATAAGAACTACATCACAAAAAGCAAACTACCGTTCAGAACCTCTTTATACAAACAAAAGACAAAGAAAACCAGGAAGTCCAAAACGATAACGACGCCTCGAAAGGATCGCTCAAACCAGGATACTAAGGTTCATTGCTTTGTTCAGCATAGAAGGCCGCTTTTACAACCGCAAAAAACGCTTCGCTTCGTTGCCAACCTGCAAAGACGCCTGGCTGATGCAATTACCCGACGTCTTAATACAAACAGTTTCCTGAACAACACGTTTCATGTCATCTTTCTCTTTACATATTACCTCCGTTTTTGACCAAACAGCCTTACAACCGCGACATTCCTGTAAGTGCCTAGCTAACTCGGAGTTTGAAGCATTGTTCCGGACATTCCTTTTATGTTCAGTGAGCCTATCATTTAAACACCTCGAAGTTTGTCCCACATACTTAAAGCCACACTCCAATGGTATTTCATATACCACTGACCCTTCACACGGAACCGATTTATCGCGGTGCTCCTTCTGGCACTTTTTTTGTCCTGATTCAAAGGGTGTAAGATGGCAAAGCTTAAAATCCGCAGTACACACAGTTTCTATACCAAACTTCTTCGCGCTTGCCTTCAAATTGTGCGAGATGTCGTGGAAGTACGGAATTACTGCTCGTCGGCTGTTTAAGACCTGCTTGTTTTGTTTGCCTGTGAGTTGAATAGTGAGCTGTCGTCTTATAAAAGTGTCCTCATAACCTGCATTCTGTAGTCTTGTCCATTGTCTCTTCAAATGCTCACTGAACATAAAAGGAATGTCCGGAACAATGCTTCAAACTCCGAGTTAGCTAGGCACTTACAGGAATGTCGCGGTTGTAAGGCTGTTTGGTCAAAAACGGAGGTAATATGTAAAGAGAAAGATGACATGAAACGTGTTGTTCAGGAAACTGTTTGTATTAAGACGTCGGGTAATTGCATCAGCCAGGCGTCTTTGCAGGTTGGCAACGAAGCGAAGCGTTTTTTGCGGTTGTAAAAGCGGCCTTCTATGCTGAACAAAGCAATGAACCTTAGTATCCTGGTTTGAGCGATCCTTTCGAGGCGTCGTTATCGTTTTGGACTTCCTGGTTTTCTTTGTCTTTTGTTTGTATAAAGAGGTTCTGAACGGTAGTTTGCTTTTTGTGATGTAGTTCTTATCAAATTTTGTGGAGGGTGCCGTAAACCTTCGGTCCTTTTGTAACTGGTACATTGATGTTAGCGAAGATTAAGGTCAGGTATAAGCCATTGTATAAAGTTGTCCGCTTGTTGCTTTGTCCTCGGTTTCGGGTCTGGTGGTTTGAACTGTGACGGTTGGGAGTCAACGTTGGTGACGTCATTGGAAGCGGAGTATATAAGACGCGAACGCAATAAAGATTTTAGCTGAGTTTGAGACCTTGCCTCTTCTTTTTCTTGTTGCCTCTCCTAAATACCTTCAACTTTTCCAACCACAGTCTCAGGTTTTAAGATGTACACTTAATCAAGTTTGCTGAGCATTCACTGTCGCGGCAATGGATGCCTAGTGGTCTAGAATTTTTTTAATGTTAATATGCTTTTTATTATAATGCAATTAAAAAGCAAAGGTGCAAGCGAGCTGGACAAGAATGACGAAAGTAATCCCTGGAGAAGGGAAACCAGAGGAACAAAGGACAAACACAAATCTCCAACCACAACAAGGTGACTGGTGCGCGACCAAACAAGTTCGCCTGGTCCGGGTATCGAACCCGGGACCTCTCCACTACAGGTGGAGCGCTCTACCGACTGAGCTAACCAGGGGTTAGATGTCAGCAGAGCAAACGGGTTTTTGTCAGCCGGCACCAGTCTAACACCAACAAGGGTCCCAGGTAGCACCGAGTTATGGGCCAAAACTTGGCTTTTGTCTGGCAGTTTAGGGCATTGAAAAGGCCGAAGAAGCCAAAGTAGAGCCAAACCTGACCTCCCTTGGCAACAGTCTGGGTATTTTGGCCCTAATTCGCCAAACAAGTGCCAAACTTAGGCTTCACTGCCTGGTAGTTCGGCTTTAATCTGGCATATTTGGGCCTAAATCGCCTAACAAATGCCAGAGTTAGGCTTACTGCCCAGTAGTTCGGCAGATATTTGGCATTTTTGGGCCAAAATCGCCAAACAAATGCCAAAGTTAGGCTTCACTTTTTGATAGTTCGGCTGTCATCCGGCACCTTCGGGCCAAAATCGCCACAGATGTGCCAGAGTTAGGCTTACTACCTTGTAGTTCGGTTGACATCTGGCGTCTTTGGGCCCAAGTCGCCAAACAAGTGCCAAAGTTAGGCTTCGCTTCCCGATAGTTCGGCTGTCCTCTGGCAGCTACGGGCCAAAGTCGCCAAACAAGTGCCAAAGTTAGGCTTCGCTTCACGATAGTTCGGCTGTGATCTGGCAGCTACGGGCCAAAGTCGCCAAACAAGTGCCAAAGTTAGGCTTCGCTTCACGATAGTTCGGCTGTGATCTGGCAGCTACGGGCCAAAGTTGCCAAACAAGTGCCAGAACTAGGCTTACTGCCTTGGAGTTCGGCTGATGAGGTATTTGATGTACGCGGGTGGTCTTCATCTTAATTAAACAGAAATCAAGTTTCATTCGGCTGGCCACTTTATCTTATTTTGGGTGTCTCTTGATTTCTCCAGTCCAAAGGTTGGCTGAACGTTTTGACGCGGCTGGACCAGGCTTTGCAAACGCAAATTGTGCCGGATGTTGTACTCGCGCGTAGGTACACACGCCAATATCGGGACGTGCCGTGAGACTGGTTCGACATTATGGCGCTTTCACACCGACGATCCGATCTAGTCGCGCGATAACTTTCATCGCAAAAGCGACCAGCGCGGGCAAAAAGCGACGCGATTTGAGCAGTCACTTGCTGACTCGACTTTTTGCGATGCGATCTATTAGCGGAGAGGCTGAGCCAATCAACGGCGTTCGGAGCGAGAGTTTTAGGGGCGAAGCTCCTTAGGGGCTAGCCATGTCCGTATGTCCGTCCGCCGTCCGCCGTAGGCCGGCGTCGGATGCTCGTGCTTCGCACATGCTCACGTGCTCGTGTAGGGCAAAAAAAAAATTGGACAAAAAATATGAAAAAAATTGTGAAAAAAGAAAAAGAAGAAAAAAAAAGAGTAGGGGGTTCTGAGATGCCATCCCATCTGTCTGCTTAAAAAAAGAAAAAGAAGAAAACCACACATTCTCCTACTGCCATGAATGAAAAGGACCGAAAAGCTCGGCATGCAGCGCCTCAGCGTCTACGTAGACAGCAAGCTGCTCCGGAGACCAGGGCGCGAGAAGCTGCTGCACAGCGTCAAAAACGCCAAGCGGACCCGGAGTTGAGAGCTCGGGAAGCGGCGGCAAAGCGTCAACGCCGACAGCAAGCAGCAATACCTATGACTAAAATTAGTATCATCAGCACCACCCGAGCTTCGCCCCAATCAACATCATTCAGCACGTGGAGATGCGGTCATTTTTTGAGAAGCGACTCGCCAACGAAGGTGTTGGACTCGCTCATCGCGCACGCCAGAGTGATCATCTAATTATTTTTTTTTTGCGATGCGATTTAGTCGCATCGCGCGACTGCTTACATCTTTGGTGTGAATGCGCCTTTACAGAAAGTGCTGCCATCGAGCTAGCGCTGCACGAGACCGATCTCCGTACGTCTCCTCAACAGATATCATTATTAGGCGGCGCATTGCAAAAGCGAGCGTGGCTCTGTGCGTGTCTTGCATTGTGAGTGGGCACTGTCAAATCCTAGCGATAACAAAGAGCGGAAACGACCGGGGCTCCGTGGCGCCGCTCCCGCATCAAACTTGGGGAATTAAAATGAAATCCCGGAACTTGTTCTATTTTAGCGTGTTGGTGCTTTTTGAACATTTAGAAAGTGGAAACACATAAGGGACGATACAGACAGGGCAATCTTTCAACTTCAACAACATTTATTTTCGGCTTCAAGCTCAATGCCCGCCCGCTCCGTGGGAGTTCGGGAAAGGGAAATCTTGGGGGAAAAAGAGGAAGCGGAGGAAGTGTACGCGATCCCCCTGTCCTACGGGGCCAGGTACAGTACATCGGGCAAACGGGGCGATGCCTCAACGACCGGCTCCGAGTACATCAAATGGACGCCGAAAGAGCTGCTTCGGATTCTCAGCACCCGATCGTCATTCACGGGAGGAAATGTCCCGGCTGCGCTCCTAATTTCGCCGGCACGACAGCCATGGAAGGTCACTGTGAGCGAGTCGGGAGAGAAATAATTGAAGCCTATCGGGTGGCGACAAGCCCGCAAAACATAAGCACCCCTTCCATTTCGCTCTCAAGAAAAAGATTATCTTTCTGAGGCCCACAATGGAAGCCGAACGCTGACAGACTATGGCAAGGCGACAAGGTCACCGGCAGAAGTGGCCTTTGCTTTCATTCCTTTCCATTTCTTTCCAAAGAAGGGCTGGGACTCCCCTGTCCCTTATTTTCCTACTGTAGAACAGGTCGGGATACACTCTCTCCCCTGTAGCTTTGGCTGTACAGCAGGTTCTTTTTTTTTATAAGTTGTCTTTGTTTTTTTTTTGTTTTTTTTTACTCTAAAGCGTCGAAAATGCCGAGGGAGCTTAGCTGCGTTGTTGTTGCCCCTTCGACCTCGCCTTTTGCAAATCCTCCCCACCTGCTTTTGTGTCCTCGTGCGGCTGTCAGCGAGCAAGACAGCCGCTTTAAGCAAATCAAAAAGGTGGAGCGAAAAGCGTGACCTCTGTGCGTAGGAAGCGTAGGACTAAAACGTTTGGACAAAATTTTTTCACGTGACTCTCTCTGTCGCGCTGATGGGATCTCTGGGCTGTTGTTTTCGCCGTTTGCCTAGTTACAGAAATGGGCGGGCCACGTAGGTCCGGTTTTCGAAATGCGCTCTTCAGTGTTCTGTTGCTTTCGTGCGTTGCAGACGCGGCCGTGTTTTGTCGTCGTAAACGGCCGGAATACGTCCATGCCAATTTTTTGGTAGCAGCCATTTTTTTCACCGGAGTTCGTGGAATTTTTGTGATGTGTTTGTTGGACACGCTTCGACAAAAACTGCTCTTCGCCGACGACGAGACGTCAGTTGAATGTGCGCAGCCTTCTTTCTCGAGTGTGTTTGTGTGGTGCCCGAGTTGGATTATGCATCTATCAAGGATTACATGATATCGCTCTTTTATTAGTAAGTACACTGCAAGCATGCTTCTGATAGTAGCCCTGCTTTCCTCTCAATCTCCGCGGTTTTTGTGTGATGAATTTTGCTTGGCATGAGGACAGTGTTAATTTTATTTTATAATTTGCTTTTCGTTTTACAGAGAAGTGTGACCTTTGAAAATATGTCGAGAATACACTGTGTGTAATGATAGTGGTTTAATAAACTTCTGGGAGCGATCGAAAAAATTTTGTTTGTCCGTATATGTGATTTGATACGCAACAAATGATATGCAACGTACACATATTTGCACGACGTTCGGCCAATACGGAGCAGACGCATCGTAGAGTATTCGCACAATATTGCGCGAACGCTAGGCCGGGGCAAAACGGCTGAACGGCAGTACCTGCCGGATATCAAACGGTGGTGCCAAACTGGATCTTTGAGCGATATTGGAACCGGCTTTCGGCCGGTACTGGCACGATACTGCAAAGTATTGCCGTGCTGCTTGGGAACGGAGGTGATGACATCTGACCATCGTGTTTCCAACGCTTATTTATTTTAATTCTCGTCTTGGGCGCGTGAAAGAGCACTTCTGTGACACACCAGGGATATTCCAAACTTGGGCAGGCCTCTCGGCTTTCTTTGGCACTTCAGTGGGTAGCCAAAGAAGAGCCAAACTTCGGCATGCCCCGAATCGCCAAATTAAGATTTACTGCGGCAGTTATGGCTCAAGTTTGGCACTTACTTTGGCAGAACTGTAGCGCACCAGAGAAAAGCCAAACTTGGCATGTCCGAAATACCCAGATTAGGCGTTGCTTTGGCAGTTATGGCTCAAGTCTGGCACTTACTTTGGCACAACTGTGGCGGACCAGAGAAAAGCAAAACTCGGCGTAGCCAAAATACCCGAATTAGGCGTTGCTTTGGCAGTTAGGGTTAAAGTCTGGCACTTACTTTGGCAGAACTGTGGCGGACCAGAGAAAAGCCAAACTTGGCATGTCCAAAATACCGAAATTCGGCGTTGCTTTGGCAGTTATGGCTCAAGTATGGCACCAACTTTGGCGCTCCTCTGGCGGACCAGAGAAACGCCAAACCTTGGCATGCCCCGAATTCCCAGATTAGGATTTACTATGGCAGTTATGGCTGAAGTATGGCACCAACTTTGGCGCTCCTCTGGCAGACCAGAGCAACGCCAAACTTTGGCATGTCTGAAATACCCAAATTCGGCGTTGCTCTGGCAGTTATGGCTCAAGTAAGGCACCAACTTTGGCACTCCTCTGGCGTACCAGAGAAGAGCCAAACTTTGGCATGCCCTAGGATCGCCCAACTAAGGCTATAGTTAGGCACCGTACTTTGGCACTGATGATTGCCATGGTGCAAAAACCTAACTGCGCCAAAGTTGGGCCCTTATGTTTGCCAGACCTTTGCCCAAGTTGGGCATTCCTCTGGCGTGCTACATGGGTAGTTTACTGTTGAGCCATGAATTATCGACAATACGCCCTTCCACCTTACGTCCAAGCGCAGCAGATGTTATGAGCCATCACAGCCAATCCAAGGCTGTGTGAGTGTCACGTGCAGGGTGTCGAACCGAAATTTTTATCGGTTCGGTTCCGGTTCGGGTTCACGGCTTTCGGTTCGGTTCCGGTTCAGTTCCGGGGAGCAAAAAATAACGGTTCAAACCGGTTCGAACCGGTTCGAACCGGTTCGAACCGCTAAATTGAGAATATATTTTCCGCGTTGTTCTGGCAATAGACACTATTTACGCCGTGAAACGATTAACTATATAGTTTCTTCTATCGTCCGTGCAATTCACTTTTGTTTTCAGGTACCAAAAATATGAAATTCAGTTATTTAATTTCGACGCAACAGTAGAAAGAAATCTACATTAACGTACATAACGTCGTGTTCATACGACTCAACATCCCTTTGTTTACCAGTCACATATATTTTACCTGAATCAAAATGTTTAAGTACAACAGTAAAGAGTTGAGCTTGTTGGTACATACCTGTAAATAGATCAGCTTGAAATTTAGAACTATACTGTCTTTTCCTGTCCTTTCTTTCGTGTTTAAGTAAAATTCTAAAGTTCAAGCTGATCTATTTACACGGTATAAAATGTTGTCGCGAAGTGTGGTAGGTCGCATAAAATACCCGTGATTGGTACAACTTTGTGTCGCAGTATTAAAAGTTAAATCGTGATTGTGTCCTTGAACTAAGGAATTAATTACAGCACATAAAATCATGAAATGGGCACCTCGTGGCCATATATATCATGAAATATGGTTTACGAAATACGTTTCACAATATATATATATAAGGACGACACAACTGAGCTAAAAGCAATGAAAGTTTCAAAATGTCACGAAAGTTTTAGGACAATCCCTTTCAGTCTATTTTTTATAGAAACACCGAGCGGCAATCACAATGCTTGTTTTTCTAACAAAACATTGTTTACACTCAGCACCGCGATGCATGCGACTAATCATGCAGAAAGGAGTAATCGAAATTGTTCACTCTAATCCATACGCACCTTCGCACTCAGATCGAATCTGGCCCAAAATAGCGCTTGCCCAAGTGAACATTTTCTTATACAGGATAAGCTGGCATAGCCTGCCTGTTGAGGTTTGTTCTTGACAAGATGCCGGTCAATTTAATTTGCAAATGAGCATCACCCTTGCTAATTGATGATTTTAACGCGATAGCGTTAAGGAGCTCATGTCGCAGAAAAGCCGATGTCGGTGGCGTGACTGGAAAATCCTGATTGGTCGATAGGGTCATGACGTCACAGCTACATGCCCTCGCGCAGGAATTTCAAACAACCCACAATGCTCACGTGAAACGTGACATCACGCGTGGAATGAAAGTGATTAAAACATGACATGTAATGCGAATTAAAGGTCGCCGTATGTCTCAAATGATTTCACTTTATAAAGTAATTCCTTTGCCTTAAAGAAAAAAAACTTAAGAATTTTAGGCGGGATTCGAACCCACGACCCTTCGGTTGCGAGTCAGACACGCTCCTGACTAGGCCACGCGAGGCACGCTTGCACGGCAAATGAGAAGGCGATGCAAACGAGGCCCGTTAACGCTATCGCGTTCCACTTTTAAAGGCGAAGCTTAAGCGTCCTCCAAGATTTTTTTTGTTAAGTAAAACGAAGTAGTATTTCATGTTCTACTCGACATGGCAGCTACTTAATTGGACACTTTCTGACGGTTTGCGTGCGTAATCGTCATAGTTCCGCAGCGCGCCCTGTTTACTTTGTTTTTGTCCAGCCCACAGACACATAAAATTTATGTTCACACACATAACAAGAGGCAATAACAGACTTCTATATGTTTGAGAAGTTATATGTGTGAGGAACACATAGTTATTTAAATTAGCTTCAAAATCAGAAATGTGTGTAAGGCTGTCCCAAATCACTTACAACGTGCCTGTCGAGGATAAAAACGCCGGAAAAGATTGGCAGAACACCTTTCAGATAATTTGGGGGGGGGAGGGGGAGGCATTGCTTTAGTGTGGTCGGCCCTTTATTTATGTTGTCAAATATTCAGTTAGTAATTAAATATATTTTTATAATGATCAATAAATTTTACTTTATAAAGTTCACATAACCGCTTGAGACCGACACGGAAGGACGATACTCGAAACTACGCGAGCTGTTGAGTCTGCGTAAACGTGTTTTTTGTTCGCTGATTGGCAGTGTGAAACATCGGGTTGCAGGGTACACCAAAAAGGACTCTGTGCTCACATGATAGATCGGAAGGCAAATACACGAAATGTGCAAAAAGAGAGAGATAATTAATGGTATTTTTCTAAATAATCCCTTACAGAACGCCTTACTGCAAAAAGAGATGCATAAAGATGCATGCAATGAAATTCCTAATTTTACATAAATAGCGCGAAGGACAGACAAAGATTCTTAAAATCTTAATATAAATCACATTTCATCAGCTTGCATGAGCTCGAAACTTCGCGAAATACTGCCTCGGGAGGCTAATGTTATATTCGGTTTTACCTGCACTTGTTTTGGGCCCTCACTTTACAACACTATGCTTCAATAGTCATGCGCTCTAACATTTCTCTAGGCTGCCGTATATCATCGCGAGACTGCTATAAATACTGCACAACTTTACAATTAGGACATCTATTGCTAGTGTTGCGAACATCGCATTTCACCAGAAAGCTGAACTGTTTAACATGGTATGCACGTGACGTCATCACACTATATGCTGGTGGTCATTGTGATTTCTTCTTGCTGAGAAAATCAAATTCAATGGTGCAAAATGCACGCTGCAGGAGGTTCAAGCTCAGTGAAAGCCAAGTATTTGAAAGGCACGTATTATTATTCTTAGTGCATCGTCGTGAGGAACGGCGCGAGCGTCTGGCACGACAAAAACGTGCTTTTTGGCAAGAGTGTTTTTGCAAACAAAGTAGTTTCCGGGGCCACGCTTTTTGGTCTGCGCCGAAGATGCTGGGAAGAGGAACCTTTACAACACAGTATAGTTTTTAAAACTAACCACCCCGCCCTCCACACCCCACACACGCACACACACACACACACACTTATTTATTTTTTTTTTGTTGCTCCTCCAGAGAATATTTTGTATTCCTGAGGAATTGCCTCCTCCGTTTGGGTGTGCTAATTCGACAATTTTATTTGTCACTTGTTAACAGCAACCCTCCATTGCTTTTATTTTGCACCCCGTGAAGTTTAAAGGGGTCATAAAACGATATCGGGTTGGAATGTTCATGACTTTTCAGAGGCGTACTGGTCCTAGTCTGGCCCAAGTATACTCGCACAGGCCGCTACTGATTCAGAAGCTTCTTTGTCGCGGTGAAATTGCGAGGATAAAATGAGACTATTTCTTTTAGTCTTGCCTTCGCAAAGATTGATGTCGTAATTGTGAGATCAAAACCACCCGCCTGACGACAGTCGAGCGCGGCTCATGGATTGGACACGAGAACTGCGTGAGCACTGTACATCGGCTCGTAACAATCAATGCCTCGGCGGACACTTGGGTAGTGGCTCGTGTCCAACCACTGCGGTGATGAGAATAGCCGAACTCTAACAATGCCTGGAGCTCAGCACGCGTTTTCTTCTTTTCCAACCCTAGCGCAGGAGTATGATTAACGTTGGCGGCATAGGATAGGCACCAGGCCACGTGGCCGCTTCTGGCTCCGAGCTGAGGGGATGAACGATGCTCATATTTCTCTAATTTTTTGGCGACTGCCATTGCCTAGAAAGAAGAGCAAAGCCAAGTTTATTCAATTATTAACGTTAGGGAGTGATTCTAAGTAGTATTTAGTGAATGTATAAAAATCTTTTTATGGTTCCTTTAAGCAAAATACAGAGGTGGTCGAAACTTGGGCAATAACTTGAGAACGACGCTCGTGTGAGACTTAGAGCGACTGCCAACGTTCGGCTGTCCCTCTGAAGCCACTAGGATACTTTTTTTCATTTCTTTCAAGTATCTCTTCCGTACACACATGTAGTTCTATGTAACGTCATATTAATAAGTCGCATTTAGTCATTTCAATACTTCTATTCTCGGGGACATCTTTCGGATGCAGTTCAGCAACAACGAAAAAATGTTTGGGTGCCTCAATAATGTAAAATTGGTCGTGCAACATTTTTTTGTACTTTCAGTAAATACTGTTAAGAAGTAACCCCTGACGTTGATAGCTTGCGAAAACATCCATTAGTTTTCCCTCCGCGCAATAGCAGATGCAGAAAAATAAAGAAAAGAGACAGCTGTCGATCCCCTCCTCAACTCGCAATTTGAACAAGCGGCCACGTGATCTGACGCTAATTATATACCGTCAGTGTTCATCATAGTCATGCGCTAGGGTTTGGAAAGCAAAAGCTTGGGCTGAGCTTCAGATATTGTTAGAGTTGGGCTATTATCATATTTAATTGAACATGAGCCGTTACCCGAATGTTTGGCGATGCTGATTGTCATGAACCCGAGCACTCGACTCGGGGTTATGAAAATCGCTTACGTCACGGTGTCACGTGACTCTCGGTGCAAAATCGTGATGTCATGTTACGTCACGCTGTCAACAAGGTTAATACATCTAGTGACTTCCTCAAATTAAATCGATTTGACGCAGTGAGTCACGTGACGTCACGGGGTCACGTGACATTACTTGACAGCATGTATTGACACCATGACGTCACGTGACAACGTGACACATGGTTAATAATAGTGCCAATACAAAAGCGCCACGAAAACCCACAATTTATCATACATTGCAATTCTGTATATGACGATTTGATCAATAGATAGAAATACAACTGCCAATTTTTTATTCCCATATATTCATTTTGTGATACTAACAAAAAAAAAAATTACCTTGAACCGTTTTGAACCGGTTACCGTTATATTTTTTTCGGTTCGGTTCCGGTTCAGTTCCAAGATGGCGGCGAAGATTTCGGTTCGGTTCAGTTCCGGTTCGGCTAAAAATAACGGTTCGGTTCCGGTTTTCGGTTCGGTTCGGTTCCGGTTCGACACCCTGGTCACGTGACCTTAGAGGGGGCACAGCAACGTGCGGAACACGTATCACGGGCTACGTTCAGAGAACGGGATTGGCTAAGAAAGCTTGTAGCGTACGCTGCGTCCGGACGTCAGGTGAAGCGGACTATAGGAAAACATTCAGGACCTGTAAGATTAGCAGGCGCATTTACTTCACCTATTTGTTGCTCTTGGTGTATCCACCTTTCACTTTTACGCCGTGTGCGAATTCCCGCCAAAGCATAGTGTGTGCCAAGCGAAACAAAAAAAACTGTATTTTTAAACATTACAAAGGGATGAGATCATGAGTGTCTTGCGGTTGCTACATATCAAAACCATGATCATTCTTCCTAACCATTTCATGGCGACACTGGGATCAAACCAAAAAAAACGGAACTTCTAGACGACGTTTGCACAATTTGTCGCATGCATTGAATTGGGGTGCGGTATAGTAGTACTCTTCAAAGATACCTGCATATGCTATTAATAGTGGTTGATTCCGCACAGGACGGATCAAAGGGTGAATCGTAAACTGATGTATTTTAGGTACATATTTTTTTACGTGATAATTTATATCCACTTTCCCTCGGGTGCACTGCTGTCACCGATAACAAGAGCAGTTAATTTTAAGGCGAAAAATAAACTCCGCTTCATTTTCGTTTTATTGAAAAAACAATGCACTCCACTTCGCTATCACTTAGGACGACACAAGTCAAATATTAAGATGTAGTTTTGTCTAAATGTTTTTTTCAACGTTCCGGCCAACTATGCAACTCGCCAAGCTGCCGAAAGCGGGTGACTCTAGCGGGCGAATTGTGGCGCAACCAACAGCGCAGCCGCAGCTATGGCGTCGGCGTAGCCAACATTGAGCTGAACGTCATCACCATTGCCCCTTGTTGTTTGTTCTTACTTCTCCGGGCAAGCGTGACGGGTGACGTCAGTAACGTTTCCTCTCGGCGCTCACCGGTGTCCACGTGATAGGCCTAACGCGCTTGCGCCGCGCGCAACTTGGGAGTCATCCGGCCGTCCTGCCGTGCCGCCGTCTCCCGCGTCACAACAGCCGTCTTCGTCTCACATTTTGTGATTATTGTCTCTGGGAGTTTCGTTCCCACAACGTGCACAGACTAATGCCACAGTTGTGCAGACGCCATCGAATGCCCTAGACACCTAAACGTGGTGAAGACTGCGGTGCACATGACACCATCGCCTGGCACACGCCCGCCCCAACGGAGCGGGCCCGCCGGCCCGCCTCAATTCCCCACTAAATTTAGCGGAAAAATTTTCCTCGCTAAATATAGCGGAAAAACTTCTTAGCTAAATTTAGCGGAGAAAATTTTCCCGCTAAATTTAGCGGAAACATTTCTCCGTTGAATTTAGCGAGAAACGATTCCCGCTAAATTTAGCGAAAACATTTTCCCGCTAAATTTAGCGAAAAAGTTTTGCGCTAAATTTAGCAGAAACGTTTCCCCGCTAAATTTAGCGAAAAATTTCCCCGCTAGCGGAACAAATTTCCCGCTAAGTTAGGCGGGAAATTTTCCTCTAAATGGCAGAGAAGCAGGAGAGGAGGAGGGGAGGGTACGGATGAGGAGAAAGGTCATAGCCTCCTCTCCGTACCTTCCCCTCCTCGCCCTCAAGAGCTGCACTCTACTTCAGCATTACAGGGGATTGTAAACGTCTTTCATTTTTTACTCGTAATCCCACAACACTGCTAGACGATATTGATGCCGTGCGCGAATTTATCAATTACAATCAACTAAACTCAATGTTTATTTTATCGTGCTTACTAACAGCCTGAAGGGCTTTGCGGTAAAACACAACGCGAGACATACATTCACCTCAAATATAAATGCGTAACAGTAAGACACCATCGTAAAACAATACACATACTTAAATTCAATACACAGGCTTAAAAAGTGGCAAATTTGTACAAGAACTCTAAACGTTGCAAAACTTCATGTTTCAAACATGTCGGACTCGTGATACCGACAACACACTGTGATAGAGATCTTGGGAAAATAATCTAATACTTCTAGAGCTTGGGTGAACGGAAATATGTTTGTGTAGAGATGCGAGAAGGACAGGACTGTCTATTGATCCATGAAGTGACCTATCCAATAAATTAACACCCCGAACAGACATCCTGTTATTTAGATTGCTCAATTTTAGACTAGTGAAATAAAATTATATTGAAAAGATTATTTGAACAAATCGATTTTTGTATGTGTTCAAGAACTTCACTTGCTGTACTAGAGATAAAGTTCCAAACCATTGGCGCAAATTCAAGTTCAGAGCGTACATGCATATTGAAGAGTATCAACAGACATTTATTTATACGTAGTAAATGGTCTAGTTAAACGAACCTTTATTCCCAACCTGCGCAGGGAATGACTAACAATAATGAGAATTGTGAGAATTAAAAAGAGGTTATTATCCAGGAAAAGCCCCAACTCTCTTACTAACGGGATTCGAGTTAGTTCCATTTTCCATAAAATATACACGTACAAAGGATAACGTGCTACGTTTTCTTGACATATTCATTGCTTGGGTTTTCAGGGATTCGAATGTCGATTATTCGAGATGCTCCATTTTTGTTCTGAATAAACATTGTCTTGCAGCAAGTTACAGTCTGTGATAAAGTATACCGGACGAAACAGCTCTAGATTGGGGCCAAATATTGTCACGAATGAGAATTGATGAGGCGACGAAAACTTAAGCAAACTAGACGCTTAATGGGGCGAACTTGTGCCCAAAAACAGAATAGAAAAAGGCTAGCGTCGCATGCGTTGATTGCGGCGAAACAGCAGGATCGAACGCTGGGGCGAGACTGACTCTTGCTCGCCAAGCGGAGCCCCCTATGTACATGCCTGGGCTTCAGGCCTAGAACATTCGGCGCCTAGAATATTCGGACCTCAAATACGCTACAGGGTTCTCGAATTTTGCTCTAATGCGAGAGTTACAGAAATAATAAAAATGTACGTCCGCTGCCAGGAATCCAACCATGGCCATTTGCGTGGAAACGAAGCACGGTAACCGTTAGGCCACGGGCGCGCTGCCTACTTGGTCAGCTGCGCGCGCGGCGATATGATTCCTTGCGAGTATTTTACGGTGGATATCAGATCATCTATAGAAATAAACAACGAAATACCAAGATTAGGGTCTTGAGGCACACCTGAAATAGAGATAAAGGGACGTCAAAACTTGCCAGAAACTCTAAATTTAGTTCTGTCCTTCACGTAGATAACCCCAGAACCATGCAATGCACTCAGGGCCAAGTCGATAGTTCGGAAGTTTCAGCAACAACAATTCGTGATTAAACTTGTTGAAGGCTCTAGATATATCCAAATACACTGCATCTATCCAGACTTGGAAGTAAAGTATCCGTTACAAGTAACGGGATTACTTGTAATTAATTACTTTTTTAGTAATTTAGTAATTACTCCGTTACTATTTTGAAAATGTAGTTTGTAGTGTAATCTCATTACTTTTTCAGTAGCGAATTACTGAAATTACTCGTCACAATTCTTCCGTCCCATCAAAAGGAGAAATAGAATGGAAGAAGAGCGATGCAACGGGCTTCGCGCTTTTAGCATAGTAACACACAACGCTCGTTAAAAAGAGACAAAAAAAAAAACGCTGATGAGGTGTTGGTGAGGGAAAGGGAAGGAATTCACGGAAAGCACGACAGCCTAGCCAGAGCCCGTTTCTGGGCTCGCTCGTATGGTCAGCCAGGCTGGGAGGATCCGACTGCAGAGATGAAGGTAACAGGCTTCGACTTCTGGGAAAATGAACAGACTGCTTCAAGCGTACAAATGAGTAGAAAACGAATGGACGACAAAACTGTCGCGTGGGGTTTGTGTCGAGTAGGACCATGGACACAGTGACCGTGGTGCATAAATCCGCTTCCTTCCCCCCCCCTTTCTCCCCTCTACCTTTCTTCGTCCCCCACCCCTCCGCACCTTGCCCCCTAGAAAAAAGTTAGTTTTTTGTTTGTTGTTCCACGAAACCGTCCTTTGCTTGTCGATGTTTCTGCCAATTCACACGGCCAACCCGCTAACACAAAAAAAAGCTCTAATGAGACCTCACCCATGCTCATCCTTGACAGCGTTGTGAAAGATATTGGCTGGGCCAACCAGCTATGTGGCTTCTGTCACTTCGCACTAGCGGATGCGTAAAGTAGACAACGAGGGGTAGGGTGACCAGACGTCCGTTTTGGCCGGGACAGTTTCGTTTTTGAGGTCCGCTTCTGCCGTTTCGTCTTTTTGTCCCAATAAAGAATCATGTCCCGCTTTCGTAGAAGTGCAAAGTTTCGAAATTGACACCAAGCGAATTGAAGGGAACCGGAACTATGCGTTCTCGCTACAAGTATATTTTACAGAAATAACCGTAGGTACTTTAAAATGTGCGTTAAGTTATACGCACGAGCCCGTGCACCTCGACCGGAAATGGCTACGACGAGTTTTCGTTTGCGATAAAGAAAAAAAAAAGTAGCGTACCTTAGGAAAGGTGCCTGCTTCATACGCAGCGGACCCAGGTTCGATCCAACGAAAATGTTCTTGTTTTTCTCGAACATTTTTTTTTTTTTTTGCGTTTGGCGATATGTATAATTATTATTATTTTTTTTACAATCAACATTGAAAAAGAAGAAGGTGATAAAGACGAATGTTTTCGACGAAGCTTTGCTGAACTAAGTGGTATGGGGCTCCATTTCCGGACGCTTGGGTTAGCTTGAGTTGCCAGCTGGACGCCGCGAAGCGCGCATGTAAGGTGGGCCCAAGTGGGTTGATAGTTTTGTAATGAGCAGCGGCATGCTGTCGCCGAGAAGCGGCGTGGACGTAGGCGGGAAATATTTACCCAGAAAGGAAAATTTAGTGCAATAGGGGACGTTTTGAAATAAAAGCAGTTATTTAATTAATATTTTTCTCCCAATCTCCATCTTTACTACAATCCCCCCCCCCCCTTTTCCGCTGGGATGTCCCGTTTTTTATATTGAGAGATAGTGTCACTCTAACGAGGGTGAAATGGGAGCAGTTCATTCGAACAGAAAAAATGTAGCATCAAACCTTCTGTCAGCTTAAACAGTAACATTCGACAGCAGGCAATACGCTGGCCGGGGATCACAGCCAAAACGTCTTGGGAGTTCGAAGCTAAACCCGTACTTTTAGAAACGAATGCTGGGGTTCTCGTCAGCGGATTGCGCCAGCGGGAACTTTGATCGAAATTTTAGTGAAAGGGAACACAGCCCGAGTTTTCGGAAAATAAACAGTGACTCACTTGGTCACTGGAGCTGAGAAGCCGCCTGTAAAAGCGTGAGAGACGTGGAAGCCTACTGTTCACTGACATTTGTGCTTTTGTGAATAATTTCTTAACGGCAAAATCAGTTCAGCTGAAATCTTGTGCATTAATATTTCGTGTGACGTTTTGCTATTGATAAGTTTGATGATCAAGAGTGAAGATCAAGTGGGTCATTTGGTCGGATAACAACCTTCATCCAGTGGGAGTCTTTGAAATGTACCCATACGCAAGTACCGCATCTTGGTCTCACAGCCCGTCAGTTTTAGTAGGTAAACCAGCCCCTATTTAGGCAACATGCAGCAAGCATAGAAAGACCACGTCTTCAAGGGAATCGTGTTTTGAAGCTCGCCGATTAATTCGAATGGTGTGCGTGCCTCCACCGCCCAAGTAGTATTTGAAGCATGTTCATGGGATTTAGTTCTGTCCCGGTTGGACAGCGCAAGACTCATTTATCTCGAACACCTGTTTAAGTCCTTTAAAACTTTATATATTCGTTCACCTAAAAGCATCAACCGAAAATATTAGGTAGAAAGTAATGGTTGTGTTTATTTTAGTTTTAATTTTGATAGGGCCCGAAAGTTTGCCCCTCAAACACGCAGTATATAGTGTGTCTATTTCGTGTTTCTTTGGAGTAACGCAAAAGTAATCGAGTGAAGTAACGAAGTAATTAATCGATTACTTTTTACGGCGAGTAATTTGTAACGGTAACTTATTACTTTTTAGGTTAAGTAATTGTAAATGTAACTAATTACTTTTTTGAAGTAACGGGCGCAAGTCTGCAGCTATCTTACCCGGACTCTGAACAATTGGAATAGAATAGATATGCATAAATTAGTTTCAGCGAATCTGCCTGCTAAATACCCATAATTCACGGAAAATGCATTTCGTTAAAAAAATTATGCGAACGGCTGTACAGTCTCCTGCAATATTGCCACGAATGACAGGCAGAGAGGCGGCTAATGCAGTAAAAACTAAGCGTTTAATAGGGCAAACTTGTGCCTAAAACAAAGCAAGAGGTATAGGCGTTGTGGGCGTCGAAGGCGGCGGGACAGCTGGATCGAGCACTGGTGAAAGCTATAAAAAAGCCACGTGCAGGCTTGCTTTTTTATAACAAGGGTATTGTACATGGCGTACTACCGAGAAAGTAGTAGCATGACACTAAGCACAAGCGGAAAACAGAATGTGCTTGCGAGTTATTTTTGTATCCTTCCAGAAACTAAGGAAATAATAAGAGAAAGGTTCGCGGCTAGGATTTTAACCCGGCACTGCCACGTGACACACGGGAACGCTAGCCAATTGGCTACTCTCACTTTCTTTCTTTATTGCCACTGCGAAACTCTCGCAGCTTGTATCCGAGAATGCGGCAATATGAGTGCGTGGCCGAAACGACCGTTACTACACCGGCTCTGTTTCACAGCTCCCCTTGAAACGGGGGCTCCGCGGCGGTCGCGAGAACTAGTGTCGCTGCAGTCGAATACTGCTTCCGGTTCCTCGAGCCCCTTTACTGAGAATGTGTTGGACGCTCGCTTCGCTCCTCGTGTTCTGCTTCGTGTGCTTGTTTTGCGCTGTCTTCGCGTTTCATTTCGTCTTGCGAGCTTTCTGAATTATTAGTTCTGTGTAGCCTAGTTTGAACTCTGGTAGGGCGGGCCATGCCGACCTGTTTTGCGCCGTGGTGTAAGAGCGGCTACCGCAACAATGCCTCAGCTCAGGGCTATTTTTCCTACTGATTTTGTGGGGATTACATAGCTTTACGTCCGGGGAAAGGTGCTCAAAGGGATCCCGATGTCCGTTCCACCGCGTGGCCGACGGTTACCAGCGATGGTGGTCGCCGCGCAGGGTTCGCCAACGCCATGCCTACAACGATGTACCCTGTATTCAACAGGGTTCATTTGGAAACAGGAGTCCCCAACAAGACACTGGGGTCAAGCGACCCGTGGACAGAGGGTTCCCGCAGCGCCCGCCGACCTCAGAGCCAAAGGGGATCGTGAGCGGAGCCATCGCCAGTGGGTCGAGCTCACGCAGCTGTCCCTTGTCGCAGGAGATCAAGCCAGAGCTCTCTGCAGACGGACGTCCTGTCGGATGAGGGAACTATAGTCCGCTGCAACGCAAGAAGGTAGGGCGAGGGTAAGGTGGGCCGGAGAGGACGAGGCAGACGGAACGCTAAAGAGAGAAGGAGGTTTCCCCCCTCTCTGCTCCTGTGTTCCGTCTGCTTCCTCCTCCCCGGCCTTCCTTTAACTCGCCCTACCTTCTTGAGCTGCAACGGATTATAGAGGGAACGCCCGACTTACTCGCGCGACCTGTCGCGGATTTCCCGCAACGGGTGAAGCGCAGAGAAGTGCGAGAGTGTAGGCCAGCAGGATGGCGAATACGCAACGACCAGGCTCGAAGACAGACCACTCCAGCCGGAACATCCGCGGCTTACGCCTTCTCGGAGGAGGCAAACCAGAGGCTCCCAAAACTTCAAAAGGTGGAAACAAGCTCTGCACAGAAGAAAATAAGAAGAATCAAAATCTACAGTCTGTTGTCTCTTTATACACCACTTAGAAATGCCATCAAAGGAATGGGGCTTTATAATGATACATGTGGGGCCAGTTCCTCGTTTATAGATGAATCGAAGAGCCTGAGTAAATGATCATGCGGCATTTGGTCACAGAGTACGGAACAGCGAGCCCGAAAATTAAATTATACGGGGCACACCGATCCGTCGCTCTATGCTGCAGCCGACGAAGCGCAGGACCGAAGGCCCATAGACTCGACTGCGGTTCCGTTAGTTCTTGTTCTCGCGACGTGCGCCACTTCCGTCCATAGCTTGTGAGAGGGAGATGCGAAACTGAGTCGGTTCTAGTAGTGAGTTTTAGTATCGGCGTATACTTGCAAACGCAAGCACTACGAGTTTGCGTTAGCGTTCCGAGTTCCACACTGAGCGTGCGCGGAGTTTCAAACTGCGCCTTGGATTGGCGAATGGCGACGACGCGCATGCGCAGGCTAGAGCACGCAACGCTAACGCGAACGCCCAGCACTTGCGTTTGTTTCTAGACGCGATACTAAAACTCTATAGTAACGTTGTGCGAGACGGTGGCTCTCGAGGAGCTGCGCGCGCTCCTGGCGATTGCTTTTGCCTCAAGGCGAGGGTCAATCTAAAGTGCACCGCGTGGTGATGTTCTTCGCCGCGAAGCTTGGGCTTCGCGGTGAAGAACAGTTTGCCACGGCTATTTTCTACTGACGCCACGATTGTGGCCTGAGGGAGGTCCGCCTGAGCTACGGCGATTATTCTGTCTCATAAAGTGCGAGATCCGTGCTATCTTTTTCACGAACCAATGCGCTCTTCAACGCATTGTATCTTTTACATATTTGACTAGGGTATAACGTTCGTTTATCTTGCAGTGTCTGCCTTATCATTTTACACATGAAACAGCGAATAAAAAACCGTGGTGAGAGATCTTATTTCGAGCTTTCGTGACCATACCTCTTGGCCTCAGATGGCTAACTTTCGAGGATATTTCCACGGTATAAAATGTTTGCAAGAAAATACCGAAACTTTACTGTATTCGCAATATATGATATTGAGGAAATATTGAGGATCCAGAGGATTAAAACGATATTTTGTCAAGAAAAGTAGCAATTTATATTTATGTAGACATAACCTATGATATTCATCGCAAAAACAAATGTAGAGCAGTGGTATAAAATACTATACGCGTCCTAAACTTTGATTACTTTTTATTGATATATAATGACTGTCATGTGAAAAGTTTCCCGAGGAACATTACGACGTTTGTTCTCATTCGTCTGAAATCCTCACTTTAGTGTATATGCCGAAGCGTTGATGTTCAATATATTTCGGGATGGACACAGACTGGAGAAGTGCGCTCTTCCGCTAAACTAAAACCAAAAACTTAAGCGCGTTTAGGTTCGGCTCGGAGTGAGTGTCCTCCTCTCAAGGAAGAATGGAATTGTCCGGAGCGCACGCAGCGCCCTTGCCCGCGGCCGTCTCGGCCACGCCTATCCAGTGGTTCTTTTATATTGCAGTAGACCGTATATCACCTCCTCGAGCACTTTTGAGAGTGCATTTAAAAGAGATATATGGCGCTAATTGCTGACATCAGCTAAAATGACCATATTTAAAAGTCGGCACAATTTAACATTTCCAGTTTCATGGAAAGACACCATTCTGGAGAGATAAATTAAATTGTTTTCGAGAATATTACCAAACATTATGCTGCAGCTTTTCACAACAAAGCTGGGAATACCATCGGACTCTGAAGATAGTATAGAATTCTATTTTTCAACAGCTGAATGCAGCTCATCAACCGTAAGGCTCGTAAAAAGACGAAATGTCGTGAAATTTATTTATAGCCCTAAACAAATTTACGTAAGAACCTAACTAATTGATTACTTTGGGGTCTTTCTTTCTAGTGTTTCAAAAAGTTCATGTCAAGTTTAATTCTTACTCTGCTTTTCTAAGTCGACCCAACACAGAGCCAACTAACACTTATGTTAAATTGCGTCCCTCCCACCAGGTAGACGTACACCCTCATTTGTTGACTCATCTGCACCACGTCGCTATTTAATCGTTCGACATTAGCTGTCTGACCTGAGATTTGAAGGAGGTGTGTTGTAAACCACGCGATATTCGGACGTGCAAATTACTGGTTGGGGAGATACGATCGAGTCGACTATTTGCATTTGTGTTTCTCCGACAACTGGAGCATAATCGACTTTCGGATTACAATTCACTAGTTGCTCCTGTGGCCACATTTAACATTTATATAGTCTGCTTTGTTAGATTATTTCACTTCCTATATCAACGCCGGTAGTTCTAATTAAGAAACTGGTAATTTCGCGTAATTCCAGGAGCGTGCGAAGCTAGATATATCTTTCCTCGAAGTGGGGTTTTTGTTGTTTCCAAACTATGGAATAAGTAGTCCGATAATTTGATTATAGCCAGGTTTCATGTAAAAACAGCATGTGTTTCCGTTTGGCAGATATCGCATCGTTTGAGGGAAACGATAACGCATAACAGAAGGAAAGATCAAAAATGATTTTTTTAATAATTAAATGGGCACTATGCACATTGTGTCAATCATTGTCATACTTCCACCCCGACGAGGCCATGCTAGACACGCGGCGCAGTTACATGGACGGTACGTACAAACCTCGCTTGGTAGAGACCCTATTGAAAACCCGGCATAAAGGCTTTCAAACACATGGCAAATTTAATAATATCAACGAGTCTTCGTCTTTCTCATTTTTCTACTTCAAGAAAAAACCCTGCTCCGAATGCATAAACCAACGTGCCAATGACAGAGTCTATTACACCTCATATTAATTGAGGACGACAGCCACCATGATTCACACAAGAATTACGCCGGCGACGCAAATGCCGTCACTTCACCACAGAAATGTATTCTAGCTCCTCTCGATATACTAGAATAGCAGGTTTACGTCAGTCAGCTCACCTAGACACAAGTTTTCCCTACTGCAGTGTATCCCGCCTCTCTCTATTTCATGAAACTTTTTTTTTATTTATTTACACATGTTGCAGCTGCCCTTTGGCTGCCAAGGCAGAGGGGCTTACACAACTGAAAACTACACTACAAGAAATTAAAAATTAATATACCAATAAAATAAGAAAAATAACTAAGCTGTCGAAAATGACCTTGAAAAAGCAACACTAAAACGCTGTAAAAAAATTGAATGGACGAGGCATTCGTGATATAAGCGGCATTCGTGCATGTTTAGCGTGAAAAAAAAGTTTACACACACTTCCCTACAGCAGGGTACGAAAATAGTTTTTGCGTGTTTTTCAACGTGCCTCACGTGAGGTATTAAATTGCATAAATTATCACAACAACCGTCTCATACAATCTTTGTCATCACCGCCTCACCGCATTCTCCCCCGCCTTGATAATTCTTGAAAATAAAGTAATTTGTTTTCATTCACAGAGTCTTATCAAACGTAAACGTTGACATTGGCAATAAAAGACGGGAATGTAATACCTCACCACATTGTTCTTATGAATAATAGAAATATATTCGCAGAATCAACTACCCTCATCCTTTCTAACACCGTAAATTAAACTACAGTGTTTAACTGTTGTGTTCAAGTTCTGTTAATTGTTTTCTTTATCTGTACTATAATATTATATGTAAACCTGTTCAATTATACAACACCCCTGCGGGTCCTCCAAGGAAAATGTATGAGGATGATAACGAGCTTAGAAGAACCTGAGGCCACGAGTGGCAGAGCCTGGCAGGCACTTTGGACCTATCACTATGCAATTTTACGCCTTGAGAGTGTAAATCGCTTTTCAACGTACGCTTATAACCAGATCTTTTGAGCACCTTTATGTCGACCTACTACACCCTTTTCATTTATATCAAAGTGATGTTGCATTGAACTTTCTTCATTCTTAAAGAGTGAGAGCAGTGTTGAAAATGGTGCCATGGTGAAGACAGGACAACGCCCTTTTCGAAGGTTGTTCACCGTGCTGGCACCCGCTTTAGACGAACTTGTTTTAGCAGCGATCTCGAATATTCATAGCCTGTGATAATGTTTTTTACTCGGAGGTATTCCTTCAACTTAAGATATATATTGTGTACAGCATGAAATATTGGCGAGACCAAAGCTGCATACCTGTATCCTTCGTCATTGCTGACGCAGTCACCTGGGAATGAGTATATTTTTGCATTTCGAATATATAGGGTGGCGGTGAAGTCATCAGAGTCATGATTTCGTTTTCGTACGTCATTCATTAAGTCTATATTTGCTGTTGCTGTGCATATGAGAACTGCATTTCATGTTCGTTACTTGTAAATTTGCAGCTCGAAAAATATCCCTAGGACACTGCTAAGATCTGATTTTTGGTGTGTTCACTTGCATTTAAAAGTGTTGCCGTAGCACTTTAGGGTATTCTCTTAGTACAAGCTTATTTAAACCCATAATGTTGGAATATTTATGTGTGTAATACCTTACGTTATGTGTAAATGAACATCATTACCCCTAGACTGAGCTCGGACTGCAGAACGTGCTTCTCCCAACCTTTAAAAAGCGGTACAAAAATAGTCGGAGTGCACGCCAGCTGGTGTACATTGAAAATGATGGTATTCCTGAGACTAGAATAGGACAAGGAAAACGCAAAAGAAGGCAGAAAAAGAACAGGCAACGTCTTAAACTCTGCTACCAATTTTATTCCATACACGATTTACACGACTTATATACCACGTCGCTAACACCGTCACTACAATCCCCAGAAGCAAAAAACAAACAAAAAAACTACGGCAAGAGGACAAAATAACACAATATGGTAAAGCACACACGCACATAAATCTTTTTTAACAAAAAACTTGAGTAAACTTTTTTATCTCCCCTAACCTCGGCTACAGAACCTTTACAGAAAGGGTCACAGTTCAGCACAACCACCATCTTGCCATTCACCAACGCAAAAAGTTCACAACTGAACACAAAGAAATGATCTTACCTTCCGAGGAGGAAATAAAAAAATACAAAAACTACGCTTTTTCCAACGAACCACACAGTGCAAAGATGCACAGATAGACAGTATAACACTTAGGATCTGCCTATTGTGATCCTTGACCTTCGAACTATCTACAACATTTCTTTGAAAAAGAAGAAAAAACTTACAGGAGCAGAAATTGCTTACAATCGTTCCCAAACTGCAACGACGCCTGACTTTTACAGTTACTAGACATCTTTATACGAATAATTTCTTGAACTACACATTTCATATAACTACGCGTTCTTCGTAAATTGCTTCCGTTTCGGACCAGCTTTACATGCATGATATTCCCAAAGGTGCCTGACTCACTCGGAGTGGGAAACGTTGTTTTTCATACTCCATTTGTGTTTAGTCAGTCTATAATTTATCTTTTTTGTCTTCTTTTGCGTTTTCTTTTTTCTATCCCAATCTTAGGTTTATCATCATGTTCAAAAAGCTGCAATTGTTTTTTATGGACGAAATAGAAAAAAAATGTCAATAAATATCGCACATGCTATTTAAACTTAAATACAAATTACTGGCAAGTTATGTCAGATTGCATCCAATGCCTTGTTTGTATTAATTCCGTTTTTATGCCGAACACCTCAAAACATAGAGGAGTTTGCTGATGACCGGAGTATGAAGTTGTAAATTCAAAATTACAATACATTTACATATTTACAGAAACTAATATAGGAGGATGTTACTCGGGCGGTTGAGCGGTTCGGACCCTGACGATGTCTCGTGAAGTGCCTCTCGCGCATCTCTTCTTTCTAGGAACTGGTTCTTCTTCTTCAGCGTACACCATACAGAGGCTTGTATTCATTATAAGAGACAGCTGAGTAAAACGCCACTCGCCGAATACGGAAAGTTGCATTTGTCTTGTTAATCGATGCTCACGTTGATGTATTGTTGATAGTTCTTAACTGTTCCATTTTTTTATGATGAGTGAGAGATACATCGATATAATTTAATATCCATCATGCTGACAAAGATCGGGGGCACTGAATGTGTTGGGCGCAAACCACACATTTATTCTGCATGAACGAAGAGACTGTTGTGTCAATGTGCATGCACACATATAGACATTGATTATTTCCCTTTAATTGAGCGTTTAAATGATAAATGTATATTTCCCAAATTTTTGTCTTGGTGTAACTTGAAACCATTACGTCAGGTGACGCTAATTTCGCTTGTAACTTTAGCGGGAAATTAATGTCACATCACGTAACATGACGACGGATCTCTTACCTCCATTTTCACGCTAAATTTAGCAGGCAAATTGAAGTCACGTTTTTTGACGCGACGACGAAACTTTGACGTTAAATGATTTGCTAAATTTAATGAGGATGTTAACGTCATGTGACTCGCGAACAGGCGACATGGTCACGTAACGTGACATTAGTTGTCCTGCCAAATTTATTGAGAAAATCAGTGGCACCGGGTTTTGTCGCGTCACTCAATCACTATATTTTCCCTGGAATTCCCGCTGTGCCAACCCAATTCTGTCCAGACAAAAAAAACTGTCACCCACTGCCGCTCCAAGCACCGCATCAGCTACCGTGAATCTTCAAGTAAATATTAGTCGGAAATGAGTAACAGTTAAATATATTGCTTGAATGTTGCATGTGATAGTTGCGTAGTTTAAATACAAAAAATGATCGTACAGATTATGTGTTAAAACGTCTTTCGGGATGAATCCGAATTCGAACTAATAAAAGTGGTTCAGTTAATTTTATGGCAGCAATTAGCAAATTAAACATCTATTATCACGCGTATAACTTGGAATTTCTTCTAATAATAATAATAACAAATATTTATTTTACAAAAATATTTCAAAAGCCGTGAATCATAATGATAAAAAAACTGCGCCGACTTTACTTAACAAGATGAACAATTTAATCAAACGTTTCGTCTCCCATGCGGGAAACATCATCAGTGAAACCTTCAAGCAGGAATGAGCGAAAAACACTTCAACAGTCCTATTTAAGCAAGTCCGCGTACACATCGGGGAGGGGGCCGCGGTTGGAGTTGCAAGCCGATGAGTCACTTCGGATGAACCATGATTCCACGAACCTGCGTGGACCCCACCTTTGTTCACGCGCCAGAGTGGACGCATTCTCAAAGTCGAAACTGTGACCCGTATTCCAACAATGGTCTACGAGTTCCGTCTTCGCTCTTGTCGCATGCGTGGCCTTCGCCACGTCCCTTTTGTGTTCGTTTAGGCGAGTGCAGCGCCTCCGGCCTGTCTCACCAATGTAGGATGCGTCACAGTCTAGACAGTTCACTTTATACACAACACCGCGCTGGGACTCTGGGGGGGGGGGGGGGGTGTAATCTTTAGGTTTCGAAATGAGGTCACGCAGTTTACGATGGGGTTTGAAAGCTGTGCGGATATTCAAAGGGGCGAGGGCCCTGCGAATAGATTCAGAAACATCTTTCAAATAGGGTATTGTCACCTGCCCTGTCCTAAGTCGTCCATTGTCGTGACTTCTTCTTTGTCCCATCTGTTTGCGCGTGTTATCAATAAAACGTTTAGGATAATTCCGCTTCGTCAACAGGTCAACAATAACAGCATCCTCAGAAGCGCGCAATTGAGGATTAGAAGAAATGCGTTCAGACCGATGTAGAAGGGTTTTACGACGGCCCTTTTATGTTCGACAGAATGATGTGAGTTAAAGCTTAAGAGGTTAACGAAAAGATGGTCAAAGTGCAGGCGAGCTGGTGTAGATCATACATAGTGGAACCTGAGACTGAGGTATGCAAGGAAAACTTCGAGGACGAGAAAAGAGGACTAGACACCGTCTCAAACGCAGCTAAAGATTTTTATTCCGTGCCCCCCTTATACATACATCCTCGATGTCGCCAAACTTCCATAAGCCGCAAGCACCTCAATAGGGTTCACTTTGACACAAAAGGGACGTGTCGCTGCGTCGCCTAAACGAACACAAAAGGGACGTGGCGAAGGCCACGCATGTGACAAGAGCGAAGACGGAACTCGTAGACCATTGTTGGAATACGGGTCACAGTTTCGACTTTGAGAATGCGTCCACTCTGGCGCGTGAACAAAGGTGGGGTCCACGCAGGTTCGTCGAATCATGGTTCATCCGAAGTGACTCATCGGCTTGCAACTCGAACCGCGGCCCTCTCCCCGATGTGTACGCGGACTTGCTTAAATAGGACTGTTGAAGTGTCTTTCGCTCATTCCTGCTTGAAGGTTTCAATGATGACTTTTGATTAAATTGTTCATTTTGTTTGATTAAATTGTTCATCTTGTTAAGTAAAGTCGGCGCAGTTTTTTTATCATATTTATTTTAGGTGCAGGAAGGCCTCGGCATAGAGGAAGAGCTCCGGCCCATACCACGTAGGCCTGCTGTACAGTTTAGATATTTCTCTTCTTCCCCAGTCTCAAAATATTTCAACACGGTTAATATTCACCAGCTCGCCTGCACCTACACTATATTTTTCCTGGAATTCCCGCTGTGCCAACCCAATTCTGTCCAGACAAAAAAAAACTGTCAGCCACTGCCGCTCCAAGCACCGCATGTATGCGCTTGTACGACTTTGCGAACCGGAGAACAATGTGCCCCTGGGCGCGGAGAGCGGACCCTCAATGTATATGCTAATGCGCACTTTTTGGCGGCACCCTTCCACACAGGACAAACTATTCTCGTGACTAAGCCGACGGCACTCTCGTTCGCTGGGTCAGGTGTTTGCGTCGATATCGAAGTTAGAGGGGATCTGCATCGGCCACGCGTGCGTTGCACTCAATGGCGCTCGAGGCTTGCGCGGGCGCCGCATTCGCGCTAATTGATTGTTATTCTGTTTATGCCAGGTAGGTTTTTGTACTGTATGAGCCCAATCCCTGAATGCTCGCCACCGCAGTTGTTTGTTTTGCTCGGAGTGAGGCTTGTGAGATGGCTTCCCAGCGTAATCGCGCTTCGATGCTTTCATGCGTTGTCAGGTTTTCACAAATCTGCATCTTCCTGCTTGACGAGGTAAACTCTTCAATTTCCGTGACATTGTTGAGATGAATTGTAGTACCGTTGTCCCGTAAGGGGGATATGCAATAGACACTGTTCTCATTTTCTCAATTATCTGAAAAAAAGTAAAAAGAATAACATGTTGGGACGCAAGTAGCTCAAGTGGACTGCGGCGTTGAAAAATAGAGCTTGATTTTTTAGGTTAGTGAGCAGAAGTTTCTATGTGTTCGCGTACTCCATCCAGGGCTCTATGCAGCCTCGAATAGTCTAAAGTAGGCAAATAGAAAAGTTAACGTTAATAAATCACGAATTTATTCTTGGTAAAGCAAGTGTACAGGCGGGCTGGTTCAATATAATGACATGGTAAGCATAAAGAGGGGAGCAGACAGGACGGACAACACTAAGCTCCAAAATTCAAGCTTTGTGTTGTGCGTCCAATTTTCCATCCGCTACTATGTTACCATGTAAATTTATTCTTCTTTTCAAATATTATGCTTTTACTCGTGCGAAGACGGAAAATATATATCTTATGAATAAATAGCGTCTTGTGTTTGACGTCTTGACATCGCAACATATATATAAGTAGTTTTACAATTTATAAACGACAATAGACCGAGGCTCTAACGACGTGTGAAATCATTATTTGTCGTTGAAATAATGGTTTGCAACGAAGCAAATATATTTTAGCGAATTGACAAATGTACGTGCGTTAAATTGAATACTTCCCCAAAGATCCCTATCCGAATCATCTCCTTTTGCAGTTCGGGTTTCCTTTCGTTGCCCGATTGCCGAACATTTGCTGCGTGTTCTTGAACGTGCTTCCGACGCTTCCTTTCACTTTCGGGTGTGCCGCAGCGGCCCACAGTTGGACCAATGCTCCTCAATATTTTTATAAAATATATAAATATATGTTTTAACATTTAGGCGTATTACAGCGTGTGGATGATATAAAACTGTTTCGGCACGTCTCATATATTGGGAACGTTGATGAGCAATGTTAAATCAGTTCACGATTGTTGTTGTGCAGCGTGGGCAAAATGTAGTGAACGCACTTTAAACTGGCAACATAAACGGTTTCTTAACTTATCGCGCCTGGTTTTACTACAGAGGTGTCTGACGTTGCTGGAAATTTTGCTAAAATTGTGGAAGGACTGGATCACCTGAGTGAATTATAAAAAAATATCAAAAACTCTGTTTCCCTATATTTGCATGCACACTAAAATATTTTGTTACTGTGGTGCTTATTTGGTCCAAATTAAGTGAAAAATAGCCAAGCCTTTTTTTTCAGAATTTTAGCATTTTTTAAATGTAAAGAAACCCAGAACAACGATTTTCTGATAATTTTGAGAAACAGGCATAGCGATCATTTTTTCATAGACAAAACCAGTTTGTATTTTCTTTATTTTGACTCTGGAGGCTTTATCTATTCATACTCTTAATTCATTAATGCACAAGCTTTGTAGTAAATCCTTGCGCGATAAGTTAACAAACTGATTTATACGGTCAGATAAAATTGCGTCCCTTCCATTTCGCCCACGCTTAAGAAACGTCAATTTCTTACCCCTTCTGAAACTGTCGTTATGTCTTTATCTTTATCTTTATCTGTCTTTATCTGCTTTTCAATGTTCCGTTATTCAGGGTCGTGTGGACACGTGATCTCAATGTTTTTGTCTGGAATTGTAAACAATTCATTTTGTAGATATGGTTCGAGGAAAATATTGCTAGCTCGTACTACTTTCCCACATTCATTTAGCATTTTGCAGAGATAGGGATTATGCAAGTACGGTACAAAAGTATAGTGGCGGCGTACTCACAGGTGTAGAACGCATCCCTGCAGGCCTGAAGAAGAGATGATTTTGAAACCTACTTGGAGTGTGACACGGGTAGAGCTTGCATTATTGATGGCGTCAATTACTTTAGTAGCAAATAGTATTGCATTCCCAATTTAGCTACTGACATTTTCGTAGATCTCATAAATGATTTAGGGAAACATTAGATATAAAAAAGGTTGTGTTTATATTTATGGTGATTCAATATTCCGGAGATTTCCAAGATATATATATTGGACAGCAATGTCATTAGTCACAAGGCGTCAAGTTTTGTTAGATTGCATGTAATGTTAATGAGTTTGAGCAGTTCAATATCCTTCAAAATTCTGCATGTAACAAACTCGACCTTGCACTAATGTCCCCATAATATGTATAGCATATGTTCTACTGTCGATTTGATAACTGTTGTCAATAGTTTTCATCCTACCTTTAATATTTCGAACCTGTTGCAGCCTGGTCACCATATCTTTCATGGTCGCAGAGTTTTCGTTTTGTACAGTCGGGTGGTTGTTTTGGCACGTACGACTATCTACGATGCTACGGCGAGTAACCGATCTTTAGGGACAAATGTGTTCACAGACCGACTGAAAGAATTTACGAGACCGGTCTCGAGCGCAAGGTTATTTTATCCCCAGATCTGTTTGCCGTCCTAACGAAAACCCGCTTTGGTTTTATTGTGAGCTGATGTGTCCTTTGCGACGGAAGTTCCATTATCAAATACTCTATGAAAACCTGGGGTTAAAAAATGGTGATTTATATTTAGTTATTGTTGCTCGTTCACAAAGTGGCTGTTCAAGATAAATCAGAAAGCTAACCTGTAACAGACCGAGTCTGTTTCTGACTCTAACCATAATTTCATTTTGCAAAACTTTATCTACTTCAATGAAGCAAGCGCAGAGGTAGCGTTCACCTTTCACGGGATAGTTACAGGTCCGTACGTCGGATTTAATTGAAGTTGGAAACATGTTTGCTCAGCATATCAAACCATGCCTTTTGTAAGGAACCAGTATAAGCTCTTCATCACTATGCACTTATGCACCGTATTGTTTGCCCTTTACTCTAATTCATGAGCA
>JAZHYW010015509.1:0-22325 GCA_037355805.1 Ixodes ricinus
TGATTCACTAGTGATGACGTGTCGCAAGAGACGGGGGGGGGGGGGGGGGCGGAGGGGAAGCTCATATCTTCTAGGGGGTATTGATTCGAAGCGTCCAACATCGTCACCGGTCATAACAACACCTATTAACAGCTTAGCGGGTCAAGAGTGATCCAAGAAAGGAAAGCGAAGTTTGAAATGGAAGGATATATAAATGTGACCAAGCGAAATGTCCCTCTTCTTTTCAGATGTGCATTCACGGAGAATGTCTTGACTTCTCCTAGCCCGTGCTGAAGCCACCTTAAAATAAATAAAATAAATAGGGGCCGACAAAAGCAATGCTTGGATAAACGCTTACTGGGATGAACACAACCTAGTAACTACATTTGCAGTTGTTTGGTACCTGATATATATGATATATATGTATTCCGCTTTCATTAAAGAATGTTATGATAAATTTGTTTACATTTCTTTGCGTGTTGACTTTAATGACCGTACTTGGAATTAGATTGTTTGCACAACGTCTTTAACTCTTGTATAATATATTTGTTGTGCATAGTTAAGAAAATAAAAAGAATAAAGAAGCTGCCAGTGACTATTCCAAAAGCGCACAGGAATAAATTGTCAATCACGAAAACCTCCACCTGCAAGGGCTCGCTCCCAGTTTTGAGGTCTGATAACTTTTTAGTTTATGCACAGTCATAGTCCTTACGCAAAATAGTGATAGTTTATATAACATTGCCTCATTCTCATATATCTATCTCATCTATGGTAGCTGTTACTCTATGAATTCATAAAAACGTCGCTTGCACTTGTAGAGATATAGGTTTTGAATTCTCGGATATTTTACGCCTAGTATCTGCGGGCTGTTTAAGTTACAAATATGTAGAAACAATCATGAATACAAAGTATTACAAAATCAGTTAAAGTCATTTGTGCCTCTATAGTCCCTGAATGGGTTCTATGCGCAGTGTAATAAAATACTATATATATTCAATTTAGTCGACCACATCCTGTGGCATAGACATAATTATAAAAAAAAAAAAACTTTCGGCACATTTAAGACTGTTTACGTGTGGGAATGCGAAAAAATTGTAATCCCTTTGGTGAAATGTTTTCGATTGATGTTTTCGGCATGCATTCAAGCTCTTTCTGCTGATTTGGAATGTGTATTTGCGTATACGCTGACCACAAACCGGAAACATGTGCAATGACGCACGCATTACGCACACCTTTAGTCAACCGGAATTGTTAAGCTGGCCCATTGTAAGAATGTCCCAACTAGCTCAACTTGAGCCCGTGATACGTTTTCTTTCTAGTTCTCTGATCACTCCTTTTATCTCCTTTAACTTCCTTGAACCACAAGAACTTCGACTCTTAATCGCAACCCTCATCTGCCGAGGAGGGATGCTCTCTCGGAGTTTTAGAAAGAAGACTATTATGGATGACGTACGGCGTTTCTTTGGCGTTCGTGAACCGTCTGAAGAACATGCCCAAAGGGTGGCGAAGATTCTTCGATCAGAGACATGGCGCCAGGTTCGCCTATTCACATATTTCTTACGAGTTGAATGCCTCTCACACAATTTTTTTCGGCACCAACTGGAAATGACAAGACACGCAACGGAAAGCCTATGGACCCAATATTTTCTCCCAGCATGGAAATACCTTCTGACAACAAAAGCCAAGGCAATCCGCAAGAGGCCACCGCTTCGGGTCATCGGGGAAGTCAACCTTTCAACACAAGCCAGAAAGGTACTTGAGCAAGGTCCGAAATTTGCAATTCAACCAGTGCTTAAGCCCGTCGACAAAGTCGCGCTACTTAGGCACATCGCATCCAAAGCTCCAGAGGAAAAAGCAAAGCTGATCACCAATGAAGGGATCGATTGCCTTGCGAACCTAAGAAGCCCTATGCACCAAAATATTAGCTTCGGGCCCACAGTGCATGATTTGCGGGAAAAGGTCTAAAACTGGCGTACCTGACAAAGAACGGGGATTCGTCATCTTCGATTCAGGGAAGTGGGCAGAAAAAAGCCAATCAAGCCGTCGCCAAGAACTTCATTCCGGCAGAAGAAAAAAGGACAACAACTACATAAAAGTTATCCTGAATATACTAGACAATAACCACCTTGGAAGTCTCGTCAAAAATTAAGGATAAAAAAGGAAACGAATTGTCCAGTTTTTTTTTTCTCAGTCAAGACGCATTAAGAAGGGGATCCGTTTCGGGCCATCGTCTCAGAGAGAAATACGTGGCAAGCACACGTTTCAATTTTTCTAGCTAAACAACTATCCCAGGTTCAGGCACAAGATCCCTTCAAGATAACAAACTCCGAAAGAGTGATCTCCTTTCTTCAAGAAAATGGAGGCAACATTGCCTCTGGATTTTGGCTGGACATCCAAGACATGCATTATTTCCATTCCACACGCGAGCCCCATGAAAGTACTTCAGGCGACCATTGAAGAGCAGGGCATCACAATATTCCAGAACTCGGCGGGAATGTCACTAGACAGCATTTTGGAGCTGTTACGTGTGTATTTTACGGCGACGGTAGTGGCCCATCACGATAAAATATTCGTCCCGAGGAGCGGGTGTGTATCGGATCACGAGTGGCGCCGTACCTCAGTGACGTGTTCCTCGCAGCATGCGGAATTGCCATCCAACAAATTTTGAAATATCCCCGGATAGAAGTAATATTCCGGTTAGGTTGATGACTTCTTGATTCTTTGCAATGAGAAAACGGAAGAGCCAAGTAGCGGATGCCGAAAATACGTAATGAGATGCTTTCAACAGAGCTGCATGGGATTGACGTTCACCCATGAACTACCTGTAAATAAAACTATTAGGTTTATCGATCTCACCTGAGAATTTAAAGCAGGCCACGTATATTGGAGGTATCAAGCACGTTCCTGCAAGAAATTTCCACCATTCAACTCCGAACACTCAAAAAACGTAAAACGAGGGGTCGACACCAGAGCGCTAACATACGCCTTAAAAGACCTGTGTACGCCAAGTTGAGAAGTTTTGACATACAAATGTCTAGGCTACTTGAAGCTGGGTATCCGAACACGCTTCTGGCATCAATTTGCGAAAATATCTGCAAGAATTTGAAGCGCGGTCTGGGAAACGTACAACAAACAAAAAAGAAACCTGTAAGGCTCATAGTGGTGGTGCCATTTCTTCATGGCCTTACCCACAAGCCAAAGAAGATAGCAAGCCGGCAAGGGGTACACGTCGTGTGTTCCGCACCGAACAAGGCTCCTTCAGTGTGTGGGAAAATCAACAAAGAAAAACACACACGAAAAACAATGTGACATGGCACACAAGACCAAGTATGCCCAATGCCAAAAAGAGGTCATCTATAAGATTTCCGATGACATGTGAGAGATGTTATATAGGCCAAACAGGGCGGTGTATAAACGATAGAACAAGAGAACATGCCGCATCTTTACGAGCCTTAACAGCAGCAGGACACTTAGCAGCTCACTGCCGTACATGCGAATGTGAAGCAAAACTACACGAAGTTGACATTGTGGGAAGGAACAGAAACCAACTCGCGCGTGAATAGCTTAGAGGCCCTAGCAATCAAGCACAACGGGGAGAACTCTGTTAGTGCCCCTACAGTTGCACTCTACCACAAGGAGGAAGCGTTCCTGCGGGGAGCCACGATGTCCTGGCAAGGATAAAGGAAGAAGAATGCGCCAGCCTCGCCCCTAAAAAAGAATGCGCAACCGCCTATAAACCAGGAAAGCAAAAATCGAAAAGCGACCTAAAGAAAATGAAAAATGGAATCAGGATTTACGCCGTCGGCCATGTTTGGTACCATCGCTCGGTCACGCTGCCGACGACACCGGATTTTCGCGTAATGGGGCATATAATGCATTAGAATTAAATAGAAAACAACATATAACTCTTTTTTTTTAGAGAGAGAAAGAGAGAGAATAACTCGTTTTTGCTCACCAACTGATTTGTGGATGTGGGCTGTTGTCGCCCCATTTCAACGCCGCTTCCTGGCCACGCGTAACCATCCATCCAACACCACCTACAAGGTAAAGCTCGCGCTATTCCCCCAAAACGTCTTCCCTAGTGGGTTCCTCACAGCGCCGTCAGAAGCGTGAGTCAGCATTACCGCCAACGCATCTCGCAGCGTCGCACAACAAGCGCGACGCTATAGCACGCAGCGACGCCAAGACGGACGCGTCTGCCGCTTTGTGGAGATCCTCGTCATGCTTATGCGTGGTTGCCGCTTGGGGCGGGTGGGGGATCCAACAACGATGACGTCACGCTTGGGCCTTTGTCTTCTAGGTGATATAGGTCTGTCCACCAGTGTCTCATTGACTATTTCCAATTTATTAGGCCTGTATTTGTAACTCCGGTAGTCAGTCGCATGCAGAAAGCCCTACCCCGCTTCCCCCCTCCTCACTTAATTTGCCGATTGGTAAGCGCTGGACTTTATGGTGTTTCTTCCAATAGATCTACTTGTTTCATGGCTATATTCTTTTTTTGAGTTATGTTTAAAATGTCTATATTATTTTTTGTCGGCCAATCCAGTTACGCTATATTTAAACATGGCGACCACCACACAAGAGCGGTCCATACAAGTACACTTGATACACAAGGTCGTTACACAATAAAATATGCTAAAGACAGAAAAAAATTACGGAGTGTTGCCTTAAATGAAGTGTACCGCCGGCAGCTATACTGCGAGGCTATAGGAAAGTTCTCGCGAACTGCTCCGCGTCTCCGGCGGCCTCGACGGATCAATAGGGGCACGTGCGTTCGGGTGAGGGACGCTCCATGAGCAAAAAAATTGACGACTCGTCGCCGGTGTCTAAACGAAGCGTCAGCGGCAAGTTCAGAATGGTGGTGTTACTTGAGTAAAACAAAATGTCCCAAGCTTCAACAAAAAAAAAAAAAAAAAGAGAAAAAGAAAAAGAGAGTAGAGAGAGAGAGATAGAGAGATGCGCCCCGACAAACATTAAGCAACAAATCGGACCCGATGCTGAGAGTACCACACCCAATACACTATTGTTCTGCTTGACGTAACTTTAACCTCCTTTTTAGAAATGTGCGACTAAATTTTTTTATCTCTAATTGACTGATTTAGAATATGAATTCATTCGAATATTAACGATTCACTTAAAATAGAAAGCCTAGGTTTGTCATGTCTGCTATGGGAAAGCTACATAAAAGAAAATTTCACGTTCATGCTTAGACAGTGTAGGTTGGTCTGCCTTCAGAGGTAGGGCGACACAGGTTGACGCTGCACAATAGAAATTTGTGCAGTGCAGTACAACCGCTAGCCTGGGGCCTTTTACGTGCACTACGCACTAGTGATACACGACCGCACGCCGGTACGATGCTCATTAAGGTCGAAACGGGCAGGGGTGGGTATTGAACCCATTGTGTGTGGTGTGTGTGTTTATACAGCCGGAAGCAGCCAGCCCCAATGGCCGATCCTGGAACCCAGGATTCTTGTGCTCTGCAGGTAGAACTTTCGCCCTACGTGCTCCGGGTTACAGTGCGTTAAGTTTCCCTGGGAAAAAGTTATTGCCTTTCAATCCGGAAACTTTTAAGCACCAAGAATGTATTTATTCTGCATTAAGAAATTAATAAGTAATTCTAGTAATAAACACTAATTCCGCGATAGCTTTTGCGAGTGTAGTTGACCAAAAGGAACTAAACAACAAGTCCTACCGCAGATACAACTGAACAAGACTCCACCAATTTTGACGTTATCGCTAAGTCACCTGCCGTGAGATTTAAGTTCAAACAGGCGTGGAAGCGTCAGGTAGTTGTTTCTTTATATTTGTTAAGTGCTCGACGCTTTTTTTTTTGAAGGGGAAGGAGAGGAGGGGGGGGGGGCAGTGGATGCTCCAAAGGACTTTTTATTGTGACATTTTGACGCCGCAGAAGAAACAAGACTGATAGTCACGTCAGCTGTAGCAACCGTTTAGTATTACTGCTCTAGTAGCATTTACCAGCTTTTTCGTTGTTTCAAAAGCTCTATTATACTCGTATCATCACATTAAGGCTCCAAAACGCGGATGGAGGCTACGCCTCTACCTCACTGGTTCTCAACCATCGATGTTTCGCGGACCCCTTGTGGATTGGCGGAAACGATGGAGGACCCCGTTCGTTGTGAAGGGAGGGAAAAGGCATAGGTTAAATATAATAGTGATTTAATAAATTGATATGACTAAGGGCTAGTATGAAGTAGACTTCTCTTATTGACATACACACGAGAAAACTCACCCGAAAGCAGAAACATTTCTCCTCGATCTGAAAAAAGACAACTTTTATTGCAGGGCTTTAATGATGAGGCAGGGCTTCGCGGACCCCTAGAATGCTTTCGCGGACCCCAAAGGGTCCGCGGACCCCCATTCGAGAACCACTGGTCTAGCTTATAGCGTTAATGACCGCGGTGAGTATTGTACCGAAGAAAGCGTGAAGACGAAAACGAGGAGGCGAGATGAAGAAAGGGACGAGGGAAGATATAGATAGACTGTGTAGTAGATAAAGATAAGGAATTTGTCCCGATGATCTTGGTAGCGTTTTTAGCACGTGAACGAGGTGTATATATGCCGCATAATGAGAGCGGTGCAAATCAGGGAGTGCGCGCATAGCCTCAAACCGAAAAACACAAGACCCACAGAAAAAAGCGGTGTGGCACGGTGACCTTAAAAGTTCACTCGTTTATTTATTTGACTTTGGCGATAAAGGCATACTTTTTTATCACCCAGTGCTTTTCCTGTCGCCATAGTCTATTCTGATCTGGGCATCTCTTTCTGTACTCTCTCAGGGAACGTTTGGTAAACCTGAGAACGGCATGCACGCCGTTCTGGGGGTTTACCAGAAGCTCCCTCTACACGGTCGTCTGCCAGCTTCGCTCCCCTGAGTGTTTTGTTTTTACTGTCTTAGGTTGTACTGTATTCCGTCTTTCATTCCAATTCGTCCAGCTGACTAAGACTTTGCCAGTTGGTGAACGACGCATATAGTGACCTAAATAAACAAACACAAACTAAAGAAATGACAAGAAAAAAAAGGAGGGTGATGCGAAATCTACGTCAATTGGTGGCACCGTAGCCATTTTGCAGCTCGAATGGCTTTTAGGGTTCATTTGCTGGCTTTAAGATCATTTATACGTTTTTCTTCTTTTTTTTTTTGCATTCGTTTGAATTTTCGTGAGCTCATCAGGCAAGCTTTCGCGTCCGGCTTCCCGAGATATAGTCTAAAGCGACGAAATCCGAATTGAATCGTTTATGCTGTACTTTCCTTCCACGTTTCATTCTAAGACCACAGACAGGGAGACGCCAACTCTTCGAATCTCTTCCCCCTTCTTCTATAGCTACTGAGAGGAATAGAACGGCAGATCGTCTCTTTCGAATTCTCGGCCTCCAGTATGCGCTCGTTGCCTTCCATGGTGCTTTCGATGAGCGTGCACGCTCGAGACTCACGAGATACCAAACGCGTTATCGAAAGTAAAGAGCTCGCACTAGAGGCAGGGCGACAGGAGGACCCTCCTGACGTTCTCCCCTTGTTAGGGACTAAAGCCAGTGGCAGGATGAGAGCGACAGGGAGGTCGTTCAGTTGTCCCGCCTCTTTAGGGCAAGCTTCTCACCTCCGATAACACCACGGCCTTTCGTGTGCTTCGAAAGTACATGCACCCGCAGCAAATCACGACGAAAAGGAAAAAGAGCACGGAATGGGAGCCGAGCCATTCCACGCCAAATGATCCAGCCCCTAAATCAACCATCACAGATTTGGTTTAAAAAAAAATTGTAGACACGTAGGGCGATGCAAAAGTGACCTTCCCAATACATTTTAGCAGTAAAATATTTGTTTGCTTCTTTTGGCCACCCTTGATTACCAGGAACAACTGGCTTCAAGGGCTATAGACGGCATTTTTTCCTTGCAGTTTTTAATCTAGGTTGTAAAATAACGCTGTCTTTAGTAACTAAATAGGTACCTCTAAATGCCCAAATAGTTACTTGCATGTAATTTCAACCTTTTCTTGCAATTCTGTGGGACTAAAAGTCGCCTAAAATGCCAATATTCACCTTTTATTTGTTTTTTAAAAAAAACGGCGAAATTATTAGGTATAAATTTTATTTGCATTAATAGCACTTTAATGGAAGTAATTAATAAAAAAAACATTTTCCGTATAATATTTGTTGCGGTGTTGCAAGGAAAAGATCGCCAATCTTGAAAATAGCACCAAAAGAGCAACTTTCACTTAAGAATAACGGTTTGAGGTGGTCGGTCCAAAAATGTATTGTCAACGGCAATAAGTTATTTAGAATCCAGATATCATATAAGAGATGTTAGAAATAAGTGTTATTCATTGAACGCGAAACCCTAATTTTTGAGGTTCGGGCCGACCCAGCTTCTCTGCCCCTAGGCGGCCACTCAAGCCGATGTTGGGTGGGGAGTCTTCGGCATACTTTCTCTCTATAATCTTCTCAGACGCAATCAATTTGAAGACGTGACGCATTAGTGGCGTTTACTGTTCTTGAAAGAGATGTAAAGCCGTCGTTCATTTCGGTCAGTGAGGTTGGATCGAAGTAATGAAGTCCTCTAGCCCCGCGGATAGGTAGAGTGACACTAAACCGGGATAATAACATCTGACCGCCGCACCTGAACATCACTTTCTGGCATCTAGATCGCTCGAATTTGTGTCAGGTTGTCGCGTGCCAAGTTGAAAAGATTTATTGGTGTTAAAAGTTTTCTGCTGAATGGGCTTTCTAGGCTTGACTTCGCAGCCAGTCTCCTCGCAGTTCCGCCCACTCCATCGCAGGCACTTTTCTCGTGATGTGGAAAAAAGTTCCATGTTGCCCTGAGGTTGTAGTCTTCCATGTGATGACAGAGGTTTACAAAGTTCTTTTTCTGTTTTTGTATTGAGACGCCGCACCATACGAGAAGTAATGAATGTGTTATACGTGAGACATTTGGTGTTTCAAGTCATCCAGGAACATTTTCTGGAAAGTCGACACCGTTGCAGTGGTATGGTCCAAACAGTGAGATATCATTGCTTATGATATGACGTGGAGCTCGTCACGACGATCTGGTGGACGAAAATAGACAACGACGGGATAAACTATAGCTTGGGTATTGTCCCAATGGTATGATTGTGAAGTGTCCTGAACAAGAAAGCTGCAGTATTTAGCAAAATCAAGCAGCACTATTGCTTCTTTTGGTGTAAAACGCATTTTTAAGTAGCGTGGATGACACGCCTGAACCTTTTTCACGAAGTGGCCCCTTTAGTTATTTCAGAATCTCTAGCAATCGCTCGGATAATTCTTCTGGCGTGAGAACCATATCGGGTAGAGTTTGCACCGTGCTCCACTGACCCATTGAAAGACGGCAACGTTGCTCACTAAGTCGGGGTCAAGGGCGGCGGAGTTCATAAGGAAAGGTGCGACGTGCGTAATGCCTGGGCATTGCTTACACCTGCCCAGCATGCAGTCTTCATTGCTTTAGTCACATACTGTCATTCCAAGCAAAGAATCAAGTGTGTGTTCCAGACCCGATGAGTGAAGAAGTAACTTCAGGTCCTTGTGATAAAGACACGCGCGAACTCAGTGCGTTCCTGAAGATCCAGCAAGCAGACAGTGGATTGGCCGTAAAGTAGTGAACTTTGAAAATTCGAATTTCACTCCGTTGTTGCTCTTCTTTCATTCTTCATATGCTTCCTTTAGATTTATTAAAAATATCGTTTTTGGCTCCCACGAACGACGTCTTTTTTGCCTGGAAGGCAGATGGAATCAAGCTCGTCTTCATAAAAGTTTCTCAAATAGCTTTTAGTAGATTCGTCTAGTGCTATGTTCAATCTTTGAGTTGAGCAACTCAAGATGCCCTCCTCTTTCCTCTTGTTTCATTGACATGGCAAGGCGAATCCTGTCTTTCAGAGGCACCAAAATACTGCGAGATCCGTTTTCGCGACCACGAGCTCCGGGCCAGGATCAAAGGATAAATATTTTTTGATGGGTCTTTTTCTTCGCCAAAGCACTTCTTGACGTGTTCCATGAGCCGTCTGTAGTCGTCTGTCAGGAACTGATAACTAGGTGTTTGTCTAGATATCTACGGGACGTTGACGTCCGCGGTGTTGGTCAGGTTACTGACATTCCGTCTTCAACTGTCCAGCGTCGTTTGCATATCTGTATTTGTTTGTACGTACTTCTGCCCCATGGACAGAGAGATTTCTTCAACTGCTGAAAATGTGAAACTCAACGATGAGTTGATTGCTTCTTCCTGGTTGCTAATTTCAGAGGAAGGCATCTCTTCATTAAGTATGTCAGGAGACTGGTTGAACCTCGCGTGCATTTGAAAGTAGCGAACTTTGCACCCGGGGCACAACCTTTCTCCAGGACGTAAGCTTCAATGATGGCAGAGTTTTTGCAAGCCCTAATGATATAACTGATGTCCCGCGCCGGCTCCTGTGTTCAAGGAACGGGTCCATACAGAACTTGGAAGCCACAAGTGTGGTATACTTCTTTACGTAGGTATGATAATGAGGAGCGCATATTGTGTTCAGTGCGTCTTCGTCTTTGTTTGCACTATGAGCCAAAAGGCGTTGTTCTCTTTCTGTCACAATGGAAATTCTAACAAGACACTTCCTGTTGACTTGCGTCATTTTATGGAACCCTTTTGGCTCCAATGAACACATGCACAAGATGATCTTCTGAAAAAGGATGTATTGTTAGCTCAGTGCACTCAAAGAACCAAATTTCATCTGTGTTTCTGAAATTATTGTAACAAGTCGGATGCTAAAATCTCGCTCTTAGAACGTTTAAAAGCCATAACAAGTAAAATATGATCTAAAGCCTACCTTGAGATTCCCTGGCATGATCCGTGAAAGCCAGATTACCTGCGTTATTCGGTTCCATTGGGAAAAGTTTGTTCCCTCTCCACCCATAACATGTGAACTCACGCAACTGTGCGATGAGCAGACGATATCACAACCACTTTTTTAGTTTCTGCCGTCTCGCTTTGCAAGCCTGTTTAGCGAACCCGTCTGCTTTGCGCGCTTGCGTAACGAACCCGTCTGCTTTGCGCGCTTGCGTAGCGAACCCGTCTGCTTTGTTGCCCCGCGGCGTCGCCGCTGCAATACGCCGCTGTTCGACGCCTGGAGACATGTACGCGAGAGTGCGGCGACCGAAGTTCAAAAATTAATTTTTCGCGTTTAAGTAATACCTATTTTTTTTTTCTAACATTGCCTATTTGATGTCTGGGCTCTAAATTACGTATTACCGTTGACAATATATTTGTAGACCACCACGTCACACCGTTATTCTTAAGTGAAAGTTGCTCTTTTTGCGCTATTTAAAAGATTGCCGATTTTTTCCTCGAAACATATCCAAAAATATTATACGGAAAATATTTTATAATAAACTCCCATCGAAGGGCTCTTCATACAAATAAATTTATTCCTGATAATTTTGACGTTTGCCAAGAAACAAAAAGGTGAATATCGGCATTTTAGGCAATTTTATTGCCACAGAATTGCAAGAAAAGGTTGAAATTACTTCCGAGTAACTATTTGGGCATTTACAAGGACATATTTAGTCACTTAAAACAGTATTATTTTACAACCTAGTTTCAAAACTGCAAGAAACCAAAATGCCGTCTATAGCCATTGAAGTCAGTTGTTCGTGGAAATCAAGGGGTCCCATAAAGAGCAAAGCAATTTTTACTCCAAAAATATATTGACAAGGGCACTTTTACGTCGCTTTAAGTGCGTAAAACCTTTTTAAAACCAAATCCACGATGGTTGACTTAGGGGCTGGATCGTTTGGGGTAGAATGACCCAGCCGGAAAACCTAAAGAGATGCCTTGGTTTTCTCATCCTGTTGGTGACTAAAGAGGACAATCACGCGTCTCCCCTGTGTTAAACATGTTACCTCCAACTTCGTTACCAGGAGCCTTTATAAACCTGTCCAAGTCTCTTGCTCTATTTTTTGTTTTGTTAAGATCCTTTATTTTTTTATTACTGTCGTCTTTTTTCATATCCGCCATTCCTCGTCGCGGGGTCCACACAGACTGCCGCTAGCGATGGGCGGAAGGGAGATTGTAGCGTGATTGAATAGCCGTCGGCCAACTCGACGTCTCGCCGCCGGCCCTAATTCAATTTAACGTCCCCCTGTCTCAAGTGCTGCTTAAACTAATTGAGCGAGCGATGAGTAACGGTGTCTGTCGGTAATACAAAATTTTCCATCTTTAAGTAAGAAACACGCAAAAAAAGGGGACAATATTTGTAGGCTGACGTCATAACTGCTATAGTCCTTAAAACACGGCCCTTACTAAGTGGGCTGAACGTTGTCAGCGTAGTAATAAGAACGAATACAAAGGCATAACCTATGTGGGAGCATAATTAGATTACAATGTTTCTTTTGTGAGTATAGGTAACATCCTGTGGTTTCATTTTTTTAATATTTCCATATATATATATATATATATATATATATATATATATTGATTCTCTTTTATGTTAATGTTTTTTTATTCAGCTTTTTTTGTTGTTAACCGCTGCAGAGACCCCCCCCCCTCCTCCCGAATCTCTCTTTTTCTTCCTCTCTCTCACACATACAGACACATACATACACAGTCACGCGCGCGCACAAGCACACGTGTTTGAATGTAAATATTATTACAGTTGGCATTATTACATTGGGTTAACGTTTCGTTGACGTCGTCACACGTCGGCTAGTTTCACAGAAACACCTGTATACTGCCTAAGATGTTTGTGAGCTCGGTCACATTGTCTTAGGCACATCTCTATATTTCTATCTAAGACGAGAAATGAATGGCTGACCGATATTGTTTTGAAGGGAAACAGTTGAACATGTTAGTAAAAGAAAGAAATAAGAAAACTAGTTTAATAAATATGAATTGATTTGCACGAAGGCACCCGATACGACGATTTATAGCGTATACAATCAAGTAGAAACATCTACGGAGAGAAGAAATGGGACTTGTCTATGGTTTTGTTTTTAGCACGTGCAGAATACCCAGCTCCTTTTGCGTAGTTTTCCAGACTTCACAACAACACAAACATGCATTTACTTAAACCCATGTAGTGTATAATTATTTGTAGTGCATCATAGCCAAGGTGTCAGATATGTAAGCACATAAAATAAACAATTAAAGAAATATGATAATATCTGTTTCCTCTCAACCCCTATTTTGTTTCTCTCTGAAGATATGGAAAAAGAAAAACATACAGTCAAGTATGTTCTTTGCACCCTGAGTTGTACATGGAGAGAACACAGTTACTGAAGATACTAGAACACAAGCCTACTAAATATTTAGTTTTTATTTTACTTTATTTTGTAACCGCTCTTGTTTATATCTCACTAGGTGTTTGTCCGTGGAGGTTTAATGTAATGCCAATGTAAAAATGCACAGTAGATACCGATACAATAGTTTAAGTCAAACAAATAAACATAACGCAACTCTAGATTGTCAATGAATATTTAATTCAATAAGTTCGAGTGAAATATTTATCTTGTTTGCCATTTGTGATGTGGTAGTAGGTAATTTTTGAATAAAGGCTGATAAATTGGACGCGACTGAGTCGGCACTAAAAGAAACAAGCAGGAACTAGCGATTCCCCCGTTGATGAAAAGGCGACACGTGGCGGCGCAGTTGCGATAACGCCAAGGTCCTTAGCTAACGCAGAGCCATAGATAGGGGGAGAGTTTGGACATATATTGTCATAGGTGAGTTCCTGCTGCCTTTAAGCTCCTCCCAGAGGAGTGATGTCGCGCTCAGCAACCCCCTAGCAACCGCCTAGCAACCCCGAGACGCCGTGCGAACGACGCGAGCCAGTCGGCCATTAACGGCCCGACTCACGGGTGTACCGACGTCCGTTTTTACTTTTATGTTTTCTGCTTAAAAAACGGTCGGATCTAATGCCGCTGAATCCTCCAACCCCAGCCGTCAAGGTTTTCGTTTTTTTGTATGAACTAGGAAGAAAGAAAAAAAAAGTAAAAATTTATGGTAGATGAATATCAAGTGGACGCTCACGGGAGGCTCCCGACTTTTAGAGTCAGGAAGCTTGTTCGTACTTGACACTTGTATTTATAAAATAGAGCTTTCGTCAAGTTGAGAACATACTGGTACGTATTTCTAAATAATGATTAGTAGCGTCGATCTGGGGACACAAGCTCTTGTATTATCTGCTGGCTCACGAAGTTATAATGCTGATCCTGTCCATGTTAAGAGACCCTAATGCGACTATTTGCTGCGGAAGACAGGGACGTACGTACTATGCTACACGCTACGCGGCTAATTTTTTCTGTCTTTCTTACCAAACCAAGACGTGGAGTAATTAAAACTTTAATTGATTACCGAGGTTAATTTTACGAATGAAAAAGCTGGTTTGTTGATTTTTGTCTCATTAATTTTTTATACGCTCATGCGATGATAGATGCTGGGATCTTATCACTGTAGGAAGGGCCAAAATATTGCATTTATATCCATTATTTCAAAACTAGCTAGCATGCAAACTAACTAACAAATCAAAACTAACTAACAAATCAAAATCCAACTAACAAATCAAAACTAACTAACAAATCAAAGACTAACTAGCGAAACGAGCTAGCTAGCATGACGTAGAATAAAAGTTTGATTGATTGATTGATTGATTGATTGATTGATTGATTGATTGATTGATTGATTGATTGATTGATTGATTGATTGATTGATTGATTGATTGATTGATTGATTGATTGGTTGATTGATTGATTGATTGATTGATTGATTGATTGATTGATTGATTGATTGATTGATTGGTTGGTTGATTGATTGATTGATTGGTTGGTTGATTGATTGATTGGTTGATTGATTGATTGATTGATTGGATTGATTGATTGATTGGTTGATTGATTGATTGATTGATTGATTGATTGATTGATAGTATTCCCGGAGAGACGTCCAACTCTGAGTCGCTCGAAGTTTATTTAATAACCGTCCGGCGTCCTCAATGAAGGTAAGAAAAGAAGATCGGCTGTCTTATTTATGAAAGATCTCGGTTGAGGCTCGTGGTAGGCAGACACGGCTCGATCATCCCATATCAGGATCCTCGAAGTCGAGCAAGCACTCTTATTTGACAAGCTGACCTATGATTGAGAGGGACTAACGTTAAGAAGAAACAAGTTCCGTAAAGCTGTCTTTCTCGGGCGAATGGCTTTAACGCATTATCCGTTTAAACGCAGAATTTCCTTAGACAATACGCCAGAAGATATCGGGCAACGATGGCATCCTGTAATGCATTGACCACCTGTCTATGCTTGCCACCGACCCTAAAATTCTACCGATAGTTCATTCGCTGCGAATTCGAAGTCGTCGTGCCCTGCTCAAAAACAAACAAAGAAATTAACGGAAGACTGAAAAAAATCTAAATTTTCGCGACGCACCGAGCGCACGCAATGCACATGAACGGGCTGATGTTGAGACGCGTATGGAGGGAAAATTCACAAGGTAACCGGGAACTTACTTACTGTAGTCCCGAATAAACACAAGACAGCATAAATACTGCTAACAGCTGAATTAAACCAAACTCAAACAATCTTACGTTAAAAAAAAAAAACGATTGCCAAGAACACAATTATTGTTCCCTGACGTCGGTAGGCTCGAAGATGGCGAACCGGGGCGTGGCCATGGCGTTCGCGTGACGTGTCAGTGACGTAGTTGTCGAGCTGTCAAACAGACCACGCCCGTTGGCCAAATTCTTCCCCCTATCTGTGGCTCTGCGCTAACGTAGGGGGAACGACATCGCCTGGTCGGTGCCATCTTTGTAGCACGGGTGATGTTGGCAGGCAGCTTCCGTCGTCAAAGTCCACGTTCGCAACGCCATACTTTTGCCTCAGGTTTTTGCTGGCCATACTATACTGTGTACATGGGGATTCTTTTTACGAGCTCGTTGCCAAGAGCAGCGATATCTTTTTTTATTTACAGTTGTACTGCCCCTGCGTTTTTTTTTAAATATTTTCTTATTGCATGCGTAATCGAGTGAACCTTTGCTTGTGTACATAATATTTTGTGCGCTTTGCATAAATATACAGATGTAATTTCATGCTGTGTTAAGCGCCGTTCACACTCTTGCGACCGAGAACAACCGAGAGAGACCAGACCGGTTTTTCAGCCTCTTGCGATCTCTTAGGACCAGCTCGACTGCAGCGGAGCTGGTCCTAAGAGATCGCAAGAGGCTTAAAAACCGGTTTGGTCTCTCTCGGTCGAACTCGGTCGCACTCGGTCGCAAGAGTGTGAACGGGCCTTTATGGCAATATCATATTGTTAAATCGCACGTCGCTAGAATAAAGTATTTTGTAATACTAAAAAGTAATATCAGCAAGGAACTCTTCACGCCTAGGTTAAACTAGACAGAATACGCAATTCAAGTGCATTTCCTTTTTATATTTTTCTTGGCGTATGTACGGCGTTCGAATCAAATTATATTTTTCGCGGCTGTCAATCCACGTCATGCAAGCCTTACATGCTTTGACGGGCTCGATCATTTAAACTAAAATGCACAAAATCTCTTATCTTTTTAAGCTTATAATGATTTTAAACGACACTATTGATCAAACAAAATTATGTTTGCTATTCGTAAACATTAATTGTCTGCTGAAGCCCCCTGCTATATGAAGATGGAAACGGCTCAGCCACTCTATAGTTCTTGATGTATCGGCGACAGTGTAATGCCATGCGCGGCGATTTCACCATTGCTCCCGTCGATTGATTGTTATAACCTATTAAACTGTAGTTAAGCGTTGAGCGAATCATAAGTACTCAAAATACACCAACCACAATTATTTTACCCCATACTGCGCGCATAAGCACAAAGTAAAACGTACAAATTTAACAACCTGTTGTTTCCAGTCGTTTGGAGTTGGATTTATGGATGAGGGCCCAATGCCCGCATCCATTAAAACAAGATCGAGGGGATTTTTTTTTTATTCTTACGGGACAGCTTGAAAACGTAATTACGCGAAAAGAATATTACTTAGGTGATGGTCCGGGCATCCTCAGATTTCTTGATTATTCCCGCAGAACCTTCGATCGTAGCAGTATATTTTGTCTTAATTAAAGCTTAATTTGTCAGAGCCGCGCACCTTGCGTTTGGGCCCATTAAGTTTACGTGTCGTTCATTATAGTTTATTTCACTTTTACGTTTGTTTTCATTTAAGAGCCTTTTATTAGCAAAAATACTTCCGAGTTTGGAAACAAAAGAAGAGTCCTGAACTGCATTTTAGTTAGTTTAGTTTTTAGTCTAATTTGGCAGTGCTTTCTTGCATACGCCGTTTTACAATATAGGTACTGGCACGGGTTCAGGGGTACGACGAATACGCGAATGCCAATCTATAATGTTATTTTTTCTCAACATAGAGGTTGCCACCGATATTTCTAGTGTGTTGGAATATACTCATTCTAAGTACCAACTTAATGGGTAGTATTCCATGTTTTCCAGTAGCCTGTCTGAGCGAAATGCGGATAAATGTCGATGTCGTGTTGGCATTTTTTGAGTCGCACTGTGTATGTGGCACCTACTCACCACATATATGTTAGCCATGTTCAACATGTTAGAATTTATTTTCGTTCGCTGGATACACATATTATTAACATTAGGTTCGGTATAAAACAAAACTAAGTTGAGTAACTGGCCTCCATGCCTACCGTTCGAATAAAAGAGAAAAGAAACATATTTATGGTTCCTTCTAACTTGATATGGGTTGAATATAAAACAAACATAAATTAATTGAGCAACGCGTGACACGGTAAGGTTTATGCTTTTACGGGCGGCGCCTCAAGACGGAAGTCATACTCTTTGTTTCCGAGCAAATTGGTGGCAACCATTAAAATATTCGGGAGCAATAGCGTACACAAAAGCGTTGCGCGCACGAAAGAAACATTGTCTCCACCGCGCACACGCCAGACCCAAATCACATTTTGGGATGTGGTACCCAAAACTCACCCCAATGCCTCTGCCTTGATCTCCCGAGGTGCGAGAAGTTTGGCAGAGGGTCTAAAGACAAGAGGATCCGAGTTCCAAAATGTCCGCTCTCAAGACCGCGGCCGTCGTGAGCGCGACGTTGGTAGTGTCCTTGCGACCACGTCGATTTTCTGTACAAGACAATGCGCTCCCACGGGACTTCTCCCTATTGGTCTCGTCCGCGCACCGCTTTCGCCTCCGTTGAAAATCCAGCACTACAGTCTCCATATCTGGGAGGTGCTGGCGTGCCCGACTTGGCTGCGCTTCTGTCCTCCTCATGCGGGTCGTGTGTCGCGTCACGTGCGCGTCGTTGGACGAAGGGTGTCGTGGTACGGAGTTGTCCCGGCGGATAGGAACCCGTCGCAGTTGGCTCCGGTCTATGATAAAAGTTAAACGCTTGCTAGAAGTGCGCCGTTGTTCTTCACAATGCCTCGCGAGCGAAAAACACCGACTGAAGAGGACTTCACTGACAGAAGTGGGGAAGCACTGAGGTTCAGCTTGATCGAAATAAATAGCGTCTGGGTTTCTGACGAGGCATGACATATGCCGTTGCCACGACTACCTTAAAGGGTCATGAAACGATATCAGGTTGGACTGTCCATGATCTTGCAGAGGCGTACTTGTCCTAGTCTGGCCCAGATATACACGCACAGACCGCCATTGATTCAAAAGCTTCTTTGTCGCGGTGAAATTGCGAGGATAAGAGGGGACTATTTCTTTCACTCTTGCCTTCACAAAGCTTGATGAGGTAGCTGTGGGATGGAAACCACCCGCCTGACGACAGTCGAGCGCAGCTTATGGATTGGACACAGAACTACGTGAGCGCTCGTCTTCGGCTTGTAACAATCAATGCCTCGGCGGACACTCGGGTAGTGGCCCGTGTCCAAACGCTGCGGTAATGAGAATAGCCTAAGTCTAACAATGCGTGGAGCTCAGCACGCGTTTTCTGCTTTGGAAACCCCAGCACGTGGCTGTGATTAACGTTGGCGTCATAGGATATAGGCACCACACTCTTAGAAAAAAGGGTCAGTATAGCCCTCCCTAAAGGGAGGAACGCTCTTGACACATATGTTCCTTCAGAAAGAAAGAAACTTTCGTCCCTAAAGCAGGGGAGCAATAGTTCCTCCATCGCCAGCATCTCATTATGGCGGCCACGAATCGAGCAAATCGAGCTCAATAAGGCTTAACGAGAACACTAAGTCTACTGTACGGAGCGAGAGGAGCAGCAAATAAATACGTAACACGAGCTTTCCGCGAACTGTATTTATTTCCGAAGCCGGCTTCCGCCTGCAGGTAAAGAAACTTACGTTTTGAAAGCATGCAGTCAATCAGTCGTCTCATCGTCAGCACTGCGATGTTAAACGGAGACAACCGGCATTCAGTTCGCGCACTTTGTCTTACCTTTGCTATTCCTCGAGCCACAATTCCTTCGTCAACCGTTGCGTCAACCGCAAATCACGGAGGAGTGGTAAACCATTCGCCCGCAAAACCAAAAGCCGCTCTAAAAAAAGCAAATCCGAAGCAGCCTCTTGGCTCGTTTCAGCACGGTAACACGAAATTATGGCGTAGCCGCGTAGCGTAAAAGGAGGTTAAATCGCTTGCCACCAGATGGCAGGGGGAAGCAGAGTGATCGCAAGTAGCTAGGCTAGGTGGCGCTAGTTGACGCCCGATTCACGTTCAACAAAAAATGTTTTATTTTCTCACGCCACCATTGCGCTTCAGGACCCTCTATTACACACAGGTATACACATTACGCGCCCTACGGTACAAGCATCAGCTGAACACACATAGAGCGCATACACATACATACAAACAAACATCAATACAACAGCACACTAACCCGATCACTACTCCCGAGCTCTGCGTTTCCGTCTTTTATATTGGTCGTTTTGAACGTACGGAATTTTTCGGTGACTCAAAAGCAATAAAAAATATTCCCAGCATGTTGATATTTTTCCAGCAATGTCATACATCTTAGAGTATTTTTAATGGCTCAGGTGATGAATCTCTTATTTAAAGAAAACCGCTCGATCATGCCGTATTTATTTGAAAGGCAATAAATCGAGCCGCTCCAATGCGGTTCCAAGCCATAGGTTTGTTTCCCCGCATGGCACTTACTAGCCAGTATTTCTATTGTAGTGTTTGTTTTTCTATTTGTGCTGTTCGCGCACGGCTGCAATTGCCGTCTTGAAATTATATGTGTAGAGCGGATATTCACTCAGCTGGAAATGAGGCTTCACGGGCAGAGAGATCGCTTTTCGATTAACTTGAATGCAGTCAAAGCCGCGACTTGCGGCAGGTGTTAAGTGTACGGAGCAACCCCGTGGCGAGCTCGAAAACGACTAGCGCTCATCCCAGCGCGCCACTTGGAGGGCAGTTTCTCCAGGAACCGTAGCATATTTAAACAGCAAAATAAAGGATAGCTTCTTTTTTTCTCGATTTTACCTTTTTTATGTTAAAATTTTAATGTAAATGTACGTACTTTCCCAGACAACGCAAAACGTCCTCAGGATGTCCTCAAATGGTCCAAACGTCCTTGATCCATATGGGACATACTGAGGATGTCCACAGGACGACGCACCTATTGTGATCCCCACAATGTCCATTAAAGGATTTATTCTGGACCATATTAAAATAATCGAAGTGGCATACGACGCGACTTCCGAGTCGGTATCACAACTGTTCAAACATAAATTAAATTATTATTAATTATTATTATTTTTAATGTGTTAGCATTATCAGCCTTATTTCGACGAAAAGGCAGTGTTCGGCGTCGGCGTGCTCTTCCTGTAACCCCCTCCCTTCCTCCCCTCGCCCACCTGCTTAGTGACTAGTATATATCTAATGCTAACGCATTGTCAACCGTTAATTACGTGTGCCCCGAATTTTAATATTTCCAGGAGCGTACGTACTCAAACGTATGCGCGTGTACTCACGCGGGTATGGAACAGACGTAAAATAGGATCAAACGTGTAGGCAAATAGTTATTACGGACGGACTAGCGCACGATTGGTTATTTTTAACCAAATAATTTACTATGTGTTTTCTTTCACTGTTTTGCATTGAAAACTCAGACGCCTTAGGCTAGGTGGCGCAAGCTGCAGCCCGCTACAAAGGGTATAGCCAGTAACATCTATCTATCGAGCCAAAGTCAAGCCAGGTCAAGCCACTGGCTAAGCCCGGTTAATTCTTTTCCCGCGTAGAGAAGTTCGTGTTCGCGGTGTTCGCATCGGTTTTTAGTTTTTTCTCGCTAGTTTCTTTTGCAGATTTGTTTCCATTCAAGTCCGCCGCTCATTAAGTGTTCCTTTTCGATCGGTGAGGATGGCGTCGGAAGCGGCAGATGACTCGGAACGTGGTAAGTGTTCTCTTTCCCGCACTGCGCATAGCCACTGTAGCTCGTCAATAATATCGGCAAGTGCAGAGCGCCGGTTTCAGGGCAAGATAATCCGGCGCGTAAAATGAGTGTATCGAGCTAAGTTTACCCAAAGATCTAATTTGTTCCACTGCTGTTGAAAGTCAACGCCCGTCTCTAGAAGCAACGGTGTCTTCGGCATGCGTTAGCATCTCAACAGGACCATTTGATCGCAAGCGCAAGTTCGCTGCAAGGCACCACCTTTGGCTGCCAATCACGGTCAGTAGTTTGTGATGATGAGCCTACTGGGGACGGCACTGGTTCCTATGACCGCCACAAAAGTACGCCTGTGCATAACGATATCGCACTGAGCGAAGAACTGTCCGACATACAAGACCACGTGGCTGTCCAAACAGGACACTATAAAACGCACGACTCCGACAAATCGTGAAAATTGAAGCGGACGCTTCTATTTTTACGATTTGTCGGAGTCGTGAAAATGTTTGCAGGAGTCGTGAAAATGTTTACGATCACGACTGCCCTCCTCGTTAGATTGACGTCACACGCAACCTGCGCCTGGCTCACCTCGCCAACGCCCTCACGTACCGCCGTCGCCTCGGCTCGAAGGCCAAGGAGGTCCGGCTCGGGTGGATTTGTGACATTCCTGTGTCGAAGGGCGCGTTTCGCCCGCCTCGGATCTGCTTTCCTTGTCGAGATTCACTTTCGTCGTGATGGCGTCCGATGTGGTTCCGTATTGTGAGCGGAGGCCTTGAGCGATTGACCGACAGCCAACAGAGCGTGTGAGTGGCTCTCCGGACCCACGTGATGAGCAGAGCGAAGGCCGCCGTGGAGGAAGCGAGGGGGAGATTTGGCGGGGGACGCTTCCCCCCGGCAGCTTTGACGGGAGGGAAGTTTCCCCCCGACGGCCGGAAGCGGAGCCAGCGGCGCGCCGCACGATTTGCCGGAGGCGTGAGTTTTGTAGTATCCTGTTTGGACACGCCTTAAAG
>JAZHYW010015510.1:0-25993 GCA_037355805.1 Ixodes ricinus
TGTGCCTTTGAGCGAATGCTCCTGCTTTCTACACTGCATCTTCTGCTTATGCTACCCGCCCTACCTTTTCGGTGTCCTCCCTGCAGCATCAAGTGTTCAATCATGCTTAAATTTGTCTTTTTTTTCCTTTTTTTTACATTTATGATCATTCCGAATTCAGTCGCCCAAGGTGCCGCATGGGTGCGCGTCTGCGTTTGCTTTGTTTCATTTTCTCTTCCACCTCATTCTACGACTTATCGTGCCACGTGACCTCGCACTACTCTCCAAGGCCCTCCGAGGTTCTACTAACCCAAGCAGCGACAGAGCTACTAGCATGGCCGATGGCTGGCAATGGTCCTTTGGCCAGTGGCCAGAAAGTGGCCAGCCGTTGGCCGATGACCGGCCTTCTCTGGCCATTGGCCAATGGCCACTGGCCATCAGCCATCGGCCAAACATTGGCCGATGGATGGCCACTCTCTGGCCACTGGCCACAAGACCATCCCCAGCCATTGGCCATTGCTTGGCCAAAGTTCGTGCTGCTTGGGAACTGTGTGATTGTTGGCGTGTGCTCGTCGTTGTCGTGCCTGTGCGACTCGAAGGATCTACAATGTTGATCCAACTGAGTGTGTGTTGTGTTCTCGTCCTCATCGTGCCTGTGTGACTCCAGGGCCCTATGAGGCTTAGCCTATTTCTGTGTGTTGGTTGAGTGTTCGTCGTCGCCGTGCCTGTGATACTTTTGTCAATTAAACTGCTGGGTCTGATCCTACAAGCCCCTGATGGCTTTGATCGGACCCGAAATTGATCTTGGTACTGGGCAATTTGCGAATAAAGATTTATTATTATTATTATTATTATTATTTTTGGACCTGATTCCCTTGCTACGGCAAATACCTTTAATAACTATCTTCGCCTATTTTCAGGTAAAGCCAGACGAAGTACAACACCGCCCAGTCTTTTACCCCACTCCAAATTAGCTTCTGCATTTCTTCCACTCATGACAATGATCGATCTGGAGTCTATAATAACAAGTCTCAAACCTAGAAAATCACCAGGGTATGATGGAATTCACCTCTGCGACATCCGAAGAAATTTTAGGCACATACAAGGCACACTTCTACTCATGTTTAACGGAATAATAGAGTCGGGTGTCATTCCTTTAGGATTAAAAACCTCAATTGTTAAACCTCTCTTCAAGGGGGGCAAACGTGACCGGGTTGAAAACTACCGACCTATATCTATTCTTCCGTGTCTTGCTCAAATCTTGGAAAAGTATATTTATATAATTGTGTCTTCTTATATCGAAAAATATGACATAATATCGCAATCCCAATATGGTTTTGTGCCGGGACGTGGGACACAACCTCTTCTTGAAGCACTATCAGACGATTTAAATTTTGGTTTTGATCACAACCTATTTATCTGCGCATGTTTTCTAGATGTCAGTAAGGCATTTGACACGGTGTGCCATTCTATTTTACTTCAAAAACTTTCCTTTATCGGTTTCCGGGGACCATTCTTATCTCTGTTAAACAATTTTCTCCAAGGTCGATCGCAGCTTGTTTCCATCAATGGCATGCAGAGCATAAAAGTTTCCTTAAAAGCGGGGGTTCCACAAGGTTCAGTTCTTTCACCATTGCTTTTCAATATTTATGTTAACGACATGAGTTTATCTGTTTCAAACTGTACCATTTATCAATACGCGGACGATACTCTTTTGCTGACGAGCCATATCTCATATGCCAGAGCAATGGGTTTGCTCCAAGACTGTGCCTCAGAGCTAATGAACTGGTTTGCGAATAATCTAATTAATATAAATATTTCGAAAACTAAGCTCGTTTGTTTTCACAACCCCTATAAAGTTATTGACCTAAATATTCCACTGTTGCTGCATACGTCTCACTGTGTCCCATGCCAATGTGTCCCTATTTTTTGTTCATACACTGTGAAGTACCTAGGAATCACATTCGATTCAGATCTCTCCTGGAACTCACACCTATCAAAACTCTGTTCCAAATTAAGAAGCGTTTCCTGCTTGTTATATCATATCAAGACATTTCTACCTTTTAATATCAGGAAGCTTATAGCTCACTCGTTAGCTTATGGTACACTCCGATACGGCGTAACAGTCTTTGGCCAATGCTCTGGACTGTGGCAGACCAAGATAAATACAATTCTAAAAGGAATCTTACGGAATGTTCAGTATAAACCTGCATCCTCAAATCACGATCTTTTTAAGGCTTTGTCCATGCCAAATCTGCAATCTTTGTTTTTTGAATCAGTCGTGCTTGAACACTACTGGAAGGATGATTTTAAAACTCTTCGTCCGAATATGAGACAATTACGAAAAATATCAAAGTTTCTAGTTCCCGCTTACTATACACGCTATGGTAAGAACATGCGGTCGGTCTATGTACCTCAAATTTTTAATTCCCTACCTCCCAGCTTATGTGACTTTACCTCAAGAAAAAAGCTCAGAAGAGCGCTTCGACATATTGATATAACCGACGAACCCTTGTGAATATTTCATAATCAGTTTTTCTTCCCAACATTTTTTTTAAGAAGTGTGTTTTAATTGTTTTATGAGTTATTATTTATTAATATTATATGAGAACAAAGGAAGTCATCAAGATCTTCAGTGTCACAAGAACTAGACAAGAATTTCTACTACTTTCAATGGCAAACAATGGCGAAAAGTGACTCCAGTGCCATATGTGTGTGTGTGTGTGTGTGTGTGTGTGTGTGTGTGTGTTTATATAAGTTTCTGATTTAAAGGTGTTTTTTTGTTTGGGGGGGGGGGGGGGAGGGGGGGGAGCGTTAGTATGCAGTTGGAACTGCTGTAAAAACCTAGTGATAAGTCTGCATTTTTATCTAGAACTGATTCTTTTTTTTTTTTTTGCAATTACATAGCTGGTTTTGCCGCACAAGCCCATGATGGCTTTGGCGAACCTGCACCGTGCCTCGATTATGCTCTTCATTCACAAATAAATTATTATTATTATTATTTTTATTTATTTATTTATTTATTTATTTATTATTTTGATCATCTCGATTCACTGCGATCGTTAAAAAAACACCTGAAAGAAATGTGTTAGAACCCATTTATGCATTTGCTTTTGCGAATAACATTTCGAACTTTTTGGACCTTTCTTCAGTTGGTGCTGAATCCACATAAGCATTTGTTTGTGTCTTTATCTGTGTCTATGCTGTAAGTACTGTATATTTGTATATCCGTGTACGTATCTGTAGATCTAAATTTGGGTATATATTTATGCCTCGGTGCATCTTTGTTGTGATATATGCCGGTATACACATAGCCGGTTTTCTTTTTTTTTTTTTTTGCAAACATTTTTTTTTATTTTTTACTTTTGAGTGTACATTGACTCATCTGTGTGTTTAAATAGTACTTTGTCATGAAGGATGGTATTGTGTAGTTATAGAAGTCATCTATGTGTTTCATATTTTTGCCATTTGTGAATTATTTCAAACATCTATACTGACTGCCATTTGTGAACTATTTTGAACTTCTATACTGACTGCTATTAGCAATACCAAGAATGCCTGTCTACCACTCACATTGGCTAACATCCCTGCTGGGTCGTGTCACACAAGCCAACCCTGGCTTCGACAGACCCGAGTCTAGTATAATGAAAAAAAAATCAAATGCTGGAATAAATTTATTATTATTATTATTATTATTATTATTATTAATATTATTATCATTATTATTATTATTATTATTATTCTTATTAATAATAATAATAATAATAATAATAATACATTTATTTCATGCTTTGTCATGAGTATGAGTCCTCGGAAATAAATGTATTATTATTATTATTATTATTATTATTATTATTATTATTATTATTATTATTATTATTATTATTATTATTAATGGTGGATTAGAGAAGAAAAAGAAGTCGTCAGGCTCCGCCGTTCCTTTTGACCACTGGCAAATATTAGCCTTTATTTTGATGATTTCTTCCACTTAAATCCTCTGCGAAGTCTTACCATCTGGACAAGAAGGAGTGTCTTTATGGGGCTGTCGATCGACGTCCTACCATCTTAAGTAAGGCGGGCATATCGTCTGAGGCGATCGCTGAACCGCCTGCACGATCGCCGCCATGTTCCTTACGGCCAGCTTGCCCCAGTACCATTGACGCCAACTGGGTGCCTGGCATCGGAGTGCTCAACATCGCTCAAGGCCACCGCTGCACGCCGACTCAGCTATTGCACCAAGTGAGGGCTCTCGTCAATCGCCTACACCTTAAGACTTCATGATCTCTGGACATACTGTTTTCACGGTGGGAATCGTGCGCTCATTACGCGCACAGATCTCACGGTGTGCTATTTCCTCAGCTTGGTACCGATCGCTTCCCCTTCGCATCCTGCTGCCGCCAGTTGAGACCGGCCGAGGCCCCGTCGACTGACACCGAGAACACGATGTGGGTCGTCATCCTCTACAACCGAATTCTACGATTGAAACAGGGACCCTAAAGCCATCGTCGACACTGTCGGCGGTTAGGTTTCACTGGTGATTACTAACTTCTCCGCTTTCGGAAGGTGCTCTCGTGGGCTCGACTCAGGACGACATACGTGATACAAACGCTGTGTCTAAATCGCCTGAAGCTCGCCACTATACAACCAAAAGACGGCTTCTCCAAGTATTTTGCGGTTCCACTTAGTGACAGGCCACCCTGCTGCTTTTCGCCACTACGCTGCTCATCGCTGGTCTCTCCTGGTCAGTGACACGCCTCCTGCCGTTACGCTGCTGGTTTTCGGCAGTGTTTTGCTCACGACCTTCGTTGTCACCACCGACAGTTTCCGAGTTCCCGCTCATATCGAGTAACTCTGCTCCAGCGTCACCCACACTAACTCGCGTAGCAATGGGTGATTCCAACGAGTGCATCTCATGTCACAAACCAACGCCTGCTGACGGTAGATTCATGACATGTTCTGAATGTTACTGTAGCTATCATTTAGGCCAGGGCTGCTCGGGCATTGCACCAAACACATTTAATGCGATGAGTGATACAAAACGAGATGTATGGAAGTGCAAGAGCTGCAGACCTGGCAGTAGGCGAGGCAATCTTAGTAGCCAAACAGACAATACGCAGTTTGACGCAAGCGTTACATCACAGCTGTCTGCCATTCAGGCTCAGCTTAAAGCTCTACCTGACATTAGCTCGAAAGTCGAAGCTCTGATAAGCCAGACCAAAGAACTACTGCCCCTAGCAGCAGAAGTAGCAAACCTAAATAAGACTATAAGCGAGCTGCAAGACACAGTGTCATTTGTCTCCAAGCAATATGACACCGTGATGGAGGGCTTGAAGTCTGGCGAAACTGCTCTAAAGGCTTGTGAATCTGAAGTGGCAGCTCTAAAAGCCACGGTTGCTGCCCAAGCATCACAGCTTGCAAGCCTACACGCGAATACAGGCGAATCTGAAGTGTCTGTTCTGCGAGAGACAGTCACTGCCCAAGCTTCACAGCTTGAGGTATTACGCGCTGAAATAAGCGAATCCGAGCAGCAGTGTCGCAGAGCCAATATGGAGGTTTGCGGCCTTCCAGTTGTTGAGAACGAGGATCTCACAGGCCGTCTGTCGGAAATCGCGGCGAAACTCGACCTACAGGGATTTCGACATTCAGACATTGAGTCAATTCACCGCCTTCCTGCAAAACAGAACACAATCCCAAAAATCCTGGTAAAGTTCAATCATGTCGCAATCAGGGAGCGATGGTTTGCAGCTAGAAAGAAACTGCGCGCCCTTTCTGAGAACAACGCACTGCCAAAAATGTTCTTCAATGAAAACTTAACACAAGCAAAGCGGGAACTGTTCTGGCTAGCGAAAGGGAAGGCTCGCGAAGTGAATTTTAAATTTGTTTGGACTAAGGAAGGAAGAATCCTCGTCAAAAAGTCTGAGGGAACAACAGTTATTCATATTGCCAGAAAGAGCGATTTAGACAAGATTAAGTGAGCTCATGGGTTCCAGTTTTTTCACCTTTCCCGATGTATGCGCATTCAAAATTTGTTTTAGCCATACTTCTGGTAATTCATTTGGACTGCTCAACCTGAACATTCGTAGTATAAGAAAATACTGGGATGAGTTTTTGGTGATTGCTCTAAACTTAAACGACATAATTGACGCATTTGTTCTAACAGAAATTAATACTCCCTCCGAATCGCTGGAGCTTTTTGTTTTGCCTGGGTATCGTTCTTTCTGCTATACACGCCCTGACAGACGCGGTGGCGGAATCGCAGTTTTTGTTAGAGACATATACACCACATCCCGATTGGACATTTCCTTCGTTTATGCTGAATCTGTCGCTTTGCGGATAATCACGAAACATGCCTCGTTCTTGCTAATGGCAGTCTATCGCCCTCCGTCCAACAGTGCTTCCAATTTTATTCTAGAACTTGAAAACGTCGTATCATCATGGACGTTAGAACAACAGGTGTGTGTGGTGGGAGATTTTAACATAGATACATTAGCCTCATCCAAACCAGTAGTAATTGATTACCTTACACTTTTTTATTCTCATGGTATTGAATGCAGCATTCAGTCTCCAACAAGGGAAGAGTTCTTAAATGGATCACTAGTTGCATCGTGTCTTGATCACATAAACGTGCGTGGCCCAAGTTTTAATATTCAATCCTGTGTAATCAATCAAAAACTGGCAGACCATTATTTTACAGCATGTCAGTGGACACCCTTGTCCCGTCATGATACGCAAAAGTTTCCAGGCGAAGATAAAACGACTGACGCTTGGATCGTAGATAACCGGAAACTTGACTTGTCCATACAATCTTTCCCTTGGTCATCATTACTTGACTCAAACGACGCTTGTCAAGTGTACAAAAAATTTTGTGAACAAATCCAGTTTTTCAGAAATGAAGCGAAGCGTCCAATCAGTTTCAGGAAACGAAAAAAGGAAAGCCATTGGATAACCCCAGATATTATTAAAGCAATCGAATACAAAGACCTCTTGTGGAGACGATCCAAGCGTGCCCCAAATAATAGCGCGCTGCACCTCGAATTTAAGATAGAAAGAAATAAAGTATGTGCGCTGATACGCGCTTCAAAACGGCGCTACTTTAGAGGACAGTTTGATAAAGCCGCAAATAACCCCAAACAGACGTGGTCCATCGTCAACCAACTGCGTGGGAAAAATACATATCCAGAGTCTCCCTTGCAATACTTTAAAGATGATCCCCAGCTAGTTGCAAATTCATTCAACAATTATTTTGCAAGCACATCACGAGTAACATCTGAGGCTTCTCTCGGCGCTTGCAGCCTAAATAATTCAATTTGTGAATCAGCACTTTTACCTACCATCACTGATGTTGACCTGCATTCTCTGGTGTTTAGCTTCAAAGAAACGAAACCAAACGGAATTGATGGCATATCGATCAGAATTCTACGACACAATTTTGCGGCTTTAACTACTGTTCTTTTATTCATGCTAAACGGTTTCATAACGACCGGTGTAATTCCAAGAGCCTTAAAAACAGCACTTGTTAAACCTTTTTTCAAAAAGGGTCAAAAAGACAAATATGAAAACTATCGACCAATCTCCATATTGCCTGTCATAGGTCAGCTTCTGGAAAAGCACTTGCTAATAACTATGTCAGGATTCCTCAACAAGTTCTCAGCAATTTCACCGAGACAATTCGGTTTTGTACAGGGTCTTGGAACTGTTTCACTGTTAGAAGAATTTTCCGACCTCCTCCATTCTGCTTTTGACAATAATCTATACAGTTGCGCCCTATTTTTAGATATTTCTAAAGCTTTTGACTCGGTCGACCACAGTATATTGCTTCAGAAATTGCACAAGCTGGGATTTCGTGGCAACTTTCACACACTTCTTACAAATTATCTCTCGAATCGTTCCCAGGTTGTTGCTCTGGGAGGTCTAAACATGAGCACACAGGTGTCTCTGACATGTGGCGTTCCACAAGGATCCATAATCTCCCCCTTATTGTTTAATATTTATGTGAATGATCTTGAAGAAAACATCTTAAATTGTCATATATTTCAATATGCGGATGATACAGTTTTAGTCGCGTGTCACACCAACTACACATCAGCTGTACAAATACTACAACAAGCTGTTTTCACTGCTATGAACTGGTTTCGTGACAACCGTTTCAAAGTTAACGCTTCAAAAACTAGTTTAGTATGCTTTCGAAATCCTTTAAAACAAACTGTGACAAACAATCCTTTGTTCATTCATACCTCTGATTGTGCTTCTTGTTCCTGTACGGCGGTTTCTTATGTCAATTCAGTTAAATACCTGGGAGTTTATTTTGACAGCGACCTTGCTTGGAACACCCACCTGTCCTATATTTGTAGCAAACTTAGAAGTACTGCCTGGCTTTTGTACACCATTCGGCCTCTTGCTCCGATCTGTGTGCGCCGAGCTATTGCCAGCAGTCTTGCATACGGCGTTTTAAGATATGGAATTACTATTCTTTACAATTGCCCCATAAGATGGCAAGTACGCATCGATAATATTCTGCGGAACTTACTGAAGAGCGTGGCATATAACTGTGATTTGACAGAATGCGGAAGTATCTTTGAGTATCTTGGTTTACCTTCCTTCCGAAAGTTGTTCGTAAATTCAGTAATTCTGCGCCACTTTTGGATGGATGATTTCAAAAAAGCATTCATGTCCTCCCGAGTTCTAAGAGATTGTCCTCGCTATATTGTACCTCGTTCTTATACTCGGTACGGACAAGCTACTCGTGATATTTATGTCCCGAAAATATTTAATTCGCTTCCTGATGACATTTTTACGCTTACCTCAAAGAAGCAACTGAAAAAATTCCTAATTGATTGGACTCTACCTTAAGTACTCGTTAATGTTTCCTTACCTTTTTTTTTTCTTTTTGACAACCTTGTCGGAATCTTTTTATTTTACCTGTATGTATCTTTATAGTGTTTCTACTGGTCCACTGTGATTGACTATCTCTGTCCGTGGCATGTATATATATATATATATATATGTATACTCTGTGTGTATTTCTACATGTACCTGTACATATGTCTATAATGTTTGTACCAGTCCGCTGTGATCTACTATCTCTATCCGTGCCATGTACAAAGTGATTGACTATACCGCCGCCTCCCCTCCCCCTTCCCTCCCCCACCCCGGACAACTATGACTGTTTATCGGTGTTAGTTTGTTAACTAGATGTATATAATGACTTGCTACCTCTTCCGGGCCATGTCCCACAAGCCTACTTTGGCTTTGACGGGCCCGAAAATATCGAAAACAAACATGAAAGCGGAATAAATATTATTATTATTATTATTATTATTATTATTATTATTATTATTATTATTATTATTGTTTATTATTATTATTATTGCCAGTTTGATACTTAAGACCCATGTTACGGATAAAAAAACAGGACGCGCGATGGCCAAAAACACATGATTGTCGTGTAAGGCCCGTCAAATTATGAGGCGCTGGAGAAATGCAGCCTTCTGTGTTAAGTCCCTATTTCGAACTTTTTGTTCTGCCTTCCGCCCATTGAAAGCACGCGGGAAGAGCTTTAGAACGCACCTGGTATCGCTTCGCCGCGGCGTTCTTCCGCAAGATAAAGTTCGTCTGCGTTCCTCGCCGTCACCATGGCAACGAACGCCGAATGACTGAAGCACGCACGGTACCGCCGCGTGAAGCCATTCGGCGATCGAGCACCGGCGGAGGCGGTTGATCTGGCCTACCGCGTTCGGCTTTGCCAGCAGACGGCGTTCGTAAAATGGCGTCAGCTGCTGCTGGCTTCACGCGGAGGTACCGTCAGTGCTTCCACTCATTCGGCGTTCGTTGCCATGGTGACGGCGAGGAACGCAGACGAACTTTATCTTGCGGAAGAACGCCGCGTCGAAGCGATACCAGGTGCGTTCTAAGGCCCCTCCCGCATGCTTTTCAATGGGCGGAAGGCGAACAAAAGAGTTCGAAATAAGGACTTAACGCAGGACGCTGCATTTCTCCAGCGCCTCATAATTTGACGAGCCTTACACGAGAATCGTGTTTTTTTGGCCATCACGCGTCCTCTTTTTTTATCCGTAACATGTCCGTAACATGGGTCTAAAGTATCAAACTGCCAAAAAGTTAATAAATTGTACTAAATGGGAATGGCGGCCACGCTTTTCTTACGACCACTACGGTACCCCTCGCTCCAGCTCAGCCCATCTGCAACTCCTGCAATGTTTACGGGCACATCAAAGACAGCGAACAGCTTGTGGGATGACACCCTAAAAAAACATATGTTCGTACAAATGCTGGGTAAAAACATTATCTTCCAAATCAGGAAGTATAAAACTAAAAAGAAGCCCCCCTCCCCCGATTTCTGTACACAGAACTATAGAATTACGGGGAAGCAAGAAAAAAATTGCACGTGAAAAGAAAGTACATATGATAGCACACAATGCTAAGCAAAATAAATATATAAACCAAAGTCTCACATTGAGTGGGGCGGCAAAATATCAAATAATAAAAATAACTGAATCTTAGAAAATATATATAAAAGACGGTGGAAAATTCAAAATCTGAGGTAGCTATGATAACTGGCACATCATACTTATCCTTCTTACTCTGGGAGCACGCATTCCAAACTATTATGGTTAAGATATATACTTGACTTTTTTGTATTTCTTCAGTGAGGTATTGTCCTAAACAGAGTCGGGGAAGCACTCAGTAGACTTGGAACGTAAGAATCACGCGAGCATTTACCATACCGAGTAGAACAACGCGGCACTACAAAACAAGGAGAGCGGCGCAATGTGCGGGACTAAAGTTGTGGTATCTAAAAATTATTTCTCCAGAAACTACAAAGTGCAACGGTCCGAATAAAAAGATGATACGAAATTCGGCAGTTTAAATCTTTCAAAAATGACACTTGCAGAAAATGTGTATTGTAAAGGACGCGTGTCAGTATTCCTCTTTTAATAATAATAATAAAATAATATTAATAATAATACTAATAATAATACATACATGCATACATACATACATACATACATACATACATACATTTTATTGACTCAGTGGGACTATTAAAGAGGGATATGTTTGCGGGCACATCAAAGCCAGCGAAGGGCTTGTGGGATGACACCCTAAAAAATGAAAAAAGTCCGCTTAAGTGATAAGGTAAAGACATTACCTTCAAAATGAGAACTCAAAGATAATAAAACTCTCCCACCCCCTTCCCCGCCCCAACCCCTTCCCCGCCCCTCCCCCCTCCCCCTTTCCCGATTCTAGCACAGAGTACTAATTACGAAAAAAAATTACAGCATACGAAAGCAATATACAAATGAATGTAGCAATGTAAATAAAATTAACACTTACAAACGCGAGTCCAAAATAAATTGTAACACAAAGCACTGAAACCGAAAAATAAAATAGAAAAAGAAGGGGCAACATTTAGAATCTGCGGTAGCTATAGCAACTAGCACCTCAGGATCGTCATAAACACACACGGAGCAGGCACTAAAAACTATCAAGGTTAAGACACTTGAGTTCTTTTTTTAGAGTCTTCAGTGATGTGATATCGTAAATATAGTCCGGGAGGGCGTTGAAGACACGTGGCACATAAGATTCGCGCGAGCATTTACCATACCGGGTGCAACAACGTGGCACTACAAAACGAGGAGAGCTGCGTAATGTGCGGGACGAATGTAGCGGTGTCTTGTAATCACTGCTCCAAAAATTGCGAAGGAGGACGGTCTCAATAAAAAGTGAATGGAAATTCGGCAGTTGAAGGCTTTCAAAAATGTCGGCAGTGGCAGAAAGAGGCATATTGTAGAGGATGTTGGTCAGTATGCCTCTTAATAAAGTGTTAACTTTTGCCTGCCAGCGGCCTGAACATATACCAAACACTGTGATGCCGTACCGAAGCACACTGTAGGCAAGCGCGTGGACTAACAAAAACCGAACATTGACGGGCATAAACACCCGTGTGTTATAGAGCATGCAAGATATAGTTCGTAGTTTACCGCATAAGTAGGACATATGAGTGTTCCAGGACATGTCGAAATCAAAATGAACACCCAAATATTTCACGTTGTTAACAGATTTGATCGGGTCACAGTTACAAGGATGGCAGCTTGAGGAGTGGAGAATAAACCTGAGAGAAGCGTGGTGTCTTTTAAGGGGATTGCGGAAGCAAACAAGCTTTGTTTTGGAGCTGTTGATGTCAAGAAGGTTATCCGCAAACCAGTCCATTAGATGGGTAGCATTCGTCTGGAGAATGTTGACTGCACAAGAAAAATTAATATGACGCGAAGTAAGGAGGGTATCGTCGGCGTATTGATAGATCTTGCAGCCATTGATAGCGTGAGGCATATCATTGACAAAGATATTAAAGAGTAGAGGTGAAAGAACAGATCCTTGAGGTACCCCCGCTTTTAAAGAAAGGAGAGAGCTTCTAAATTTCCCAATTAAGACAAATTGAGAACGATTAGTTAGAAAATTTTCTAGTAAAGAATAAAACGGACCCCGGAAACCTAAGCGTTGTAATTTTTTTAGAAGTAATTGATGACTGACAGTGTCGAAGGCCTTAGATACATCTAGGAAGAGCGCACAAGCGAACATATTATTATCAAACGTTGAGTAAAGGTAATCTGAAAAATCGTCAAGAGCCGGTTGGGTGCCTCTCCCAGCCACGAAACCATATTGGGTGGGTGAAAAAATGTCATGTTTATCTATAAAGCCGTTCATCGACTGAAGTAGGTGTTTTTCAAGCATTTGCCCTAAGATTGGTAAAATCGAAATAGGACGATAATTTTCAATTTTTGTTCGCGCACCCCTTTGAAGAGTGGTCGTACAATGGCAACCTTAAGACCATCAGGTATTTTACCGCTCGTAATGAAGTCATTCAACATAACTAGGAGAACATTCTTAATCTTAGCGAAATTCCTTTGAAGATCATTTGTGCGAATACCATCAGCACCAGGTGACTTGTTACCTTTGAAACTAAACAGAAGAGAGTAAAGCTCGGCATCAGTTAACGGAGGAAGAAAAGCTGACACTAGGGATGTATCAGCCAGAGTACATCGTTTGTCAACAGCGGCTCGAGTCACACCAGTATATTTACCAAAGAAGGCATTAAATTCATCTGCTAATGACGAGGTAAGTGAACCAAAATTATTCTCAAGAGTTCTGTCAATAGATTGCTTAGCACCAGTACCTCGAAATTGATTAATCAGTGACCATGTTTTGGCCGAGTTAAGCTTGTATTCTTCAAACTTTGATTTAAAATATCGTCGTTTTGCAGAACGAATGACAGCGTTGACGCAATTTCTGACCTGCCGAAATTCAATTTGCAAATTTGCATTATTAGGAGACCTCCGACATCGGCTCCACAAAACGTCTTTTTCTTTAATTTTCTTAAGGATATCGTAAGTCAACCATTCGTGATGGGGTCTGCGCTTTTTTAAGGTAACAGTTCGTTTGGCAGCTTCAGTGAACGAGTTAAAAACCTGAACAAATTCTGTATACAGATCAACGCCACTAGCGGAGCGCAAAAAGCCATCCCAGTCATAAGAGGCAACAGCTTTGTCGAAAGAGACAATGTCAATAATCTGGGCCTGTCTGATAATGTTAGACTCAGGTTCAGAGGTCAAAGTGTGTGTTATCCGACAGGCAACAAAGTAGTGGTCCGCCAACTTTTCAAGAATTACACCGCTGTCAACACGATCACTTGGTGCCCGTATGCAAATGTGGTCAATACAAGTAGAGACGAGATTTGTTCCTAGAAATTCTTCTCGAGTGGGGCCGTCAATAACGCATTCCAAACCAAAGTTCGATAAAATATTTAAGTAGTCGCATACGATCGGTGTCGTTGTCTTCGATGCGTCTATATTAAGTTCGCCTATAATGCAGAGGTGTTGCATTGTCACAGGTTCGCAATATTAAAGATCCCATGCAAACAAAATTTATAATTTTGTCAGGACCGCTGACCGGACGATAGGTCCACGCCCTGGTGGACGGACTCACTGTGAGGGGCGAGGAATGAGACGGAGACGTTGCGTTAAAAATAACGAAGGATTTACTTGAATCACGTTCAAGACTCAACGCATACACCAAACGCAAACAAAATAATAAACACAAGTCAACTCCTGCCAATCTCGCGCGCGGCGCTTTTATACACAATGAAATTCAAGGGAAAAAAAAAATCACACAGCCTTCCTTAGCGCGCAGGCGCTACTCACACAGGCGTTGTCCACACGGGACGCTAACACTGAACAAAGAAACAAACAAAAAAAAAGTATAGCACACTAATAGTTCTAAATGTTATACAATTTTAAGAGGGTGAGTGGAGCGAACCTGGGTCCGAAGAGTGGTGTGGGTGACGCGGGCCTGTGCGACGCTGGTCGAAACGGGGAAGTCTGTGCGCGCTTGGATGCTCTGTGAGATGCTCCTCGGCACCACACTCATCCACGAGCACGCACACTTGGGGGCCTGCAGAGCCGCGCCGAGGTCTTCCCGCGTTCCGCCTTCCGCCGCACCCGCTGTCGCTCCCAACTTTCACGTAGCGTCCACCCCCCGGTCCAGTCTCCGCATACACTGCCTCGACTCGGCTCGGAACCAAGCCGAGGTCCTCCCTTCCCAAATTCCAGCGGCAAACCCCACTCTCCCTCGCCCCCAAAAAAAAATAATTGTTTCTCTGCAGTTGCAACAACAAAATACATATAAAAAAAAAAAACACACGTCACACTGGCAAGCCCCGCAGTGAGCCTACCCCAGCTAACCATAAAGCGCACCCTCGCTCGGACATCTGGAAGCAATTCCCAACATTCCGGGAAGCGAGTCGGGGCCCATCGGCACCAAGTAACCACCTCGCGAGAAACGTCTTCGGGACGAGGGGGGCCAGGGGGCCATAAAACAGAAAGCGGGCGAAGCCCGAACCCTCCCGCTCAACCCGTAGGGCAAGGGGCGTCCGACGACCGGATGCGCTCCCTCGCGAAAACTCAAAAATAGAGAAAAATTGTCGAATTCTGTGACATGCATGGAGGATAAAGAGGAGAGAGCTCATCTAGAAACATTCTGGCATTTTCTGAAGGTGGCCTGTAGAAACAAAGAAGAGATCGCGAGAAAGTGTTGTTTTCAAGTTTGAGTGGAAGGGATAGAAAAAACTAAATCAAGGGTAGAAACTTGCCACCTTTGATGGATAAAAGCAGCGATGCCACCACCACTGCGCTTAGGAAGTATTGAAAAAAAGTTGATTGTAGTCTTTGAGGGTATATTGACCAAGCATAGATTCGGGCAGATTAATTTCTGTCAAAATGAATGCGTCGACATGACAACATTACATTGCGAACAATTACTCGAAAATGATCCCAATGCTTACGGATGCTCCGGATGTTGGCGTGTAAGCAAATAAAACTTTTCCCCTCTGGCTTGTCTATTAGTGACTGAAATGCGTGAAAACTACTAAACTGCGAAAAGTTACTGCTCATAACTTACACAATTTTGGAGATATCCCCTACGGAATGAATCCGCAAGGGAGCTGAGTCTGCATTTTTTTTTGCATAAATTTGAGCGTTTTTGTCCAGATGAATTTGAATTCCTTCTCTTTCCCCCTGTTCCTAGCCATCCAGAAATACTCGCGGTTGGCATGGGTGAGGTTTTCATTCAGGAACACATTCGGAAGAATGCCGACACGGTGGAGGCTCCTCAGTCGGCCACGGCAACCCATCCATTGCTCCTTTAGAGCAACCGAAGCAAAGCTCACCAGGATTAACGGGGCATTGTCAGGTTTTCCTGCCTTTTTGGATGGCAGACGCCGAGCAGAGACAACGTCCGAAGGCTTGAAGTTCGAGATGCCGATCTTGGAGGCCAGGTCACATAGAACCTCACCGAGATTTTCTTTTAGGGTTGATGGCAAACCTTGAATTTCCAAATTTGTTAGACGACGGTGCTGATCTGCGTCGTTCATTTCTGCTTGAAGCTGGCGTATGGTGGTTGCTTGCTCGGTTACTGTGGTCTGGAGTGCCTCGACCCTCGCTCTGAGGTCCAGTGTTAGTTGTTTCTGAGCTGCAGCTTCCACTACCATAGAGTCACACTGCGCGTTGATAAAGTAATTAACAGACTCCTCAACTTCTTTTACGGTAGTCTGCAGCCACTCCACAGTGGGCTTTAGTGCCAATAGAGCGTCGACCTTGGCAGGTAGTGTTAGAAGGGTATCGACGCTTCCTTTAAATCTCAGGAGCACATCAAGCTTTTGGTTGACTGATGCCAGCTGCGCGGCGATAATAATAAAAATAATAATAATAATAATAATAATATATTGACCATAATAATAAAAACAAAGATAATGATAACTTTCATTACTAATATTCTCTAACAGCAGATGAGAACGCTGGCATGTCAAAAGCCTTGAGGCTTGTGGGACTGGGATGTGCAGCGGCATAGAGTATTCAAAAACACATACACGGAATGAGAAAAATGAACATCGGTGACAAAAGATACATTTCCACTAGACGTATTTCTATACAAAGCAAGGATAACAGGTTACAAAAGCATAAGAATAATATGCCACCCCCAAAAACAAAAAAATACAACAAAATCCAGAGGGAAAAATATGTAAAACCCACGAGTCGGTAACTGTTGCGATAAGGTGTTACAGACAACACCGAAACCATTACCCATCGTCGCAGATGGCTGGTTCTAAACAAGATAACAAGATATGCGTCCAGTTAAGAATCACTGGAAACAGTACAATGCAAAAAAGTACACTGATATAACCCCAAGTCATCTTTCCTCGGCAAATTGTTTTGAGATGCATTTTCAGCTGTCCCTTTGCATTTATATCGGTAAACGCATCAGGCAAACCATCAAAAATTCCAGTAACATAAAACGAGCGAGTCTTTTTCCTATTAAAAATAATTCCAAGGGCACATCAGCCTTCAAGGATTATGGGACCCTCATAGGCCTTCAAAACCCTTCAGAAATACCCTACAGAAGAACCCTTCAGGGATACCCCGTGGAAAAATCCGTCAGCCACACAGCCCTTCAACCCGTCAGGCCCTCTTCCGAATCCCCGAAGCCCATCAACCCTTTAGACTCCCAAATGACTGTGAACCATGACAAAAACGCAGTTCAAAACGTTATTGAAAATTTATTGCGGACATTTAGTTGTACATGCATATTATAACTCAAAAGACGATAAAAACCAACGTTTGTTCAAACCCGACGCAAGCAGCTGTGGAAGAAATAGATCATATCGAATAAGGACAACTGAGTTCTTTATCACAAAGAAAAAATATCTTTCAAAAGTACTCACAATGCCGCTGGGTAAATTCCGATGTATGGTAGTTCAGCTAATAAAACCGTGCATGTGCACCTCACGGACACATGCACAGTCTCAGATACCACGTTTAGCGAAAACCACGAACCCGCAAGCGGCACCCGCCACCGTTGAGAAGTCCTGGGCACAGTCACGGTTTCATCGATGATTCCGTCGTGGCGGTGTCATCGGCGTATTTTTCGCTCGCTGGATGCCTCTGAAGCCGGACGGACTAAGAGGCGCGAGGAGCAAGGCCGGACAGCGGCCGTCATACACCTGTCTCAGGACCCACAGTGTCATGACCTCGGTCCGCAGGCACAACATCCGGTGGGATGCTGACCCCGACTGCTGGCTTGCGGCGCGTAGGCTGACAACGGCCACCATCTCCTTGAATGCGCCGAACACGATGGCGCTCGAGCGGTGCTGAAGCGTCAACGCCGAACTGGGGTTCACCTGCGGAACCAAGGAAGAAACTGCAAGGATCAAAACAGACCGAAGCAGGCCCTAGAAAAGCCATGCTCACCTTCCTGGAGGAAATTGGTCCGCTCCAGACATCCGCGGTGGCGACGGCGGTAACAAGCTAATCACTAGAGACCGGATTTTAGGCAAATGCCTATTTTTTCCTTGCGTTCCTATCGCCCCATTTCGATATATGAGCACGAATTGGAGGTCAAGGATGGCTTTTATGGTGGTTTTATAGTGCCTATAAATGCCTATTTTGGGTGTTGGTGCCTAAACTCCGATAAATGCCTATAAATGCCTTTTTTCTCAAATTAGCGCCTAAATCAGCACTATGTAGCGTCAAGTTTCGCTTTCGAGTGCAATTTGATACCTTTATTCATTCTACCTGGAAATATTTACTGTTCTGAATTCTATGGGTTTGAACCTGGTCCTCTTTTAACACTCCCCCCCCCCCTCCCATTGCGCCGGTGCAACCGGAGCGGCGGCTTCTGCATGCTTTACGGGTGGCTTTCCCGCAGGACTTGGCGGTGGACGCACAACTCTACTCCCCAGGGGAACTATGATACCGTCAGGGGCAAAGAAAGTGATGGGGAGAAAGTATAAGTACGCACCAATCACATCCGTCGACGTCGAGCGCTGGTCTCCGCATACAAACTCATTCTCAGCGACAAGAGGTCACAATTTGTGAACCCGGAAATCTGGAGATGCTGGTAGTTACCTACTAGTTTCTATAATTGTCAGTGATTCTGAAACTAGGTTCACGTTCTGTCCAAACACAATTCTGAGTATCTATATTTCGAATGAGCGTATGTGTATTTGGCAGTGTTGAAAGGTCTTGCCTGTATAATTAAGGTACCTGTAGAAAATTGCTAAAGTTTGTACGTAAGTTCTCACGTAACAACATGTTAATTTCTTAACAAACCTTGTCTATCTTGCATTTATTATTTTCTTGCTTTATTGTAATTTAATTGCGTCAGGCAGACATAACTTTGCGCTTTTATAAATCAGTATTACCATATTTCAAGTATTGTTTCTCCTGCCTGTTTCACAATATGCGACGCTTGAGTGACTTTCGCATCTGAACATGTATGTAAGCAATGCGCTTGTGAAATTAAGCCAATTGATCGCCATTAGCCCAGAGGTATTACGGGGCAATTCCACGTCTAAGGTCAATGTATAGAACTTGTTATGAGAGAAAAATAAAGAATTGAATTGAATTGAATTGAACTGTTACTGCCATTGTGGCCTCATAGCAATGACATTTTTGGATTTCCTGTCGTGCTTACAGTTCGCTCACGTCTTCACTTGAAATTATTAGCATTTATCTAAAAATTTATTGCGCCTATTTTATTCTTTTTAGTGCCTAAAACGTTGTTTTTGCCGCGTATTTTTGGCGCCTAAAACGTGCTTTTTTAGTGCCTAAAAATCCGGCCTCTACTAATCACACACGAGCCGAGAGAAAATGGCTATACTGGCCTCCCGCCTCCCCGGCGTACCACCCCCTCCCGCCGACCGCTGGAGAGCGCGGCCCTGCACCCTCTCCCCATCGCCGAGCGAGATGAAGCGCAGTGTGGGTTGCTGTTGCTATTCGTGTTGACGACGAAAAGGAAGCGTCCGACTCTCGTGAGAAGAAAAATGGTTCTGTATATTTTCTCCTTTTTGGGGACCGTCCCTGCGGAGGAACCGGTTAACGGAACGAGTCGTCCCGCCTCGCCCTCGCATCTCCCTCGCGTCCCTATTTTTGGGCAACGCGCTGCCCTCGGCTTGCCCTTTTTTATTATTCGTGCAACAAGCAAAGCCTATTGCACGGGATCTCGCCTCGAGCGGACAGGGCTGAGTTTGCCTCAAAACGCCGCTCGGCCAACACCACTCGGCCCGCGGCTCGTCAATTCTCCACATGGGGCGGTCGCCCCAGTGGCCTCAGTGGCGACCGAACACCCGGGTAGTGACAAGACGGAGTTCAGGAGCCCTCTCGCGTTTGATGAAGAGCAGTAATAAAAATCTGACCGTACACACATAGGATCGGCATTTTCCAAATACCTATTTTTCCCCCATCGCGAACAATAAGCAGCTAGGTTCTAATTCTGCGAAATGTGTTTTCTCCACCTAAGCCGTGGCCCCACAGATATCTCAAGAAGCCTAAAGGTTTCCCGCCCCTATTAGAAAAAGTTCTTGACAAGCTTTCAGACATTTCAAGGCATTGTAAAGGGCACTCAGACATTTCAGGAGAGCCTTTGACGGGGCCAACGAACCCGCGGAAATATCGGTGCGCCCTTCAAACATCTCACGAATTCCTAAAAGTCCCTTTCACACCCTTAAAAATTCTGAAGTTCCCCTCAGAGCGATTTTCAATAGGGTTTCCATATTTCGCATAAACACTGGGGAGGACAAAACACTCAGTCTTACGCAAAAAGTTGGGATGAAAGCGAAGAATTTTTAAAGTGCTGTGCCGAAAATGCTAACTGATGGCAGATCTTTGAAAAAGTTCAAGAAAAACGTGGAAGGCACAAATACTTAGGTATTTATATACCTCAAGGCTAATCGGCATTAAAGAGGTGAGTAGGAGTAAAAAATAACACACAAGGAGAAATAAAACGACAGATTACACAAGGTATCATGGCGGCTCAGTAGAGTAAGGGTGCTTACAGAATTTTCAGACATTTATATATCAACAGTATAAATTACAGAAGTCGAAAAGTAGTTCCCTTCCAACGAATTTTTTGGGACGAATTTGTGTAGAAATGTGTCGGTATTACATTTACAACTTCCAAATTTGAGGTGATGATCGATGTGAGGTGAAATGTAAAATGGTGGAGATGAAAATACGTTGCTTTAAGTATGGGTTCACGATACACCATGTGAAGAAGACTAACAAGCAACTTTACGTCGGAAGAGAGACGTCAGGCAGGGACAAGGTGATTTTCATGGAGCTTACACTGGGAGTGCTGTGATATTTACCTATCATAAAACAGACAGAACGGTTTTGGACCGCTTCCAGAACATTATTTAATTACATTGACTGGGGTCGCAGATAGAAGAAGCATACTCTAATTTGGAATGAACAAGACATTTATATTGTTAATTTTAAGGCTGACAGTGCGAGAGCAAAGACTCAGAAGAAGGGCGTCCGCCCGAAACGTCGCATATACCTCCTTGTCCGCGTATTTTTTCGAGAAGCCCAACCTTATTACTTGCGATTGCGTGTTTCTTTTTCAGGTAACCTAGCATGCGGTTAAGCGTTATTAATGGCGTATTTAACATGCAGTTTCCAGGAGAGGATAGAAGTAATGTGAACGCCCAAATATTTATAAGAAGAAACAGGGGCTAAGGGGACGTTCTGATGATGGTAGAAAGGCACATGAGGATTAGTACGCAATATCCTCACAACTTTACATTTTAAGAATGTTAAGTCCTATATTTCAAAAGTTCACACGAGTGGTAAACAGCATTGATAGCTGCCTGGGGCTTTAAAACATCAGAGTCGGAAGTAGATTTAGTCTATATTACACAGTCGTCAGCAAAAAGATTAATTAATGATGAGACTCAATTAGGTAGGTGATTGACGTGAATGAGAAACAGTAGAGGGCCCAATACGGACCCTTGAGGAACACCGGGTGCGACGGGAAGTGGGGGAGACTTGTTATCATTAGCAGTAACAAACTGATATCGGTTAAATAGAAAACAGGATATCCAGGCCACCACGTTATTGGGCCAATACATATTTTGATAAGTTTTAATAGAAGCCTAACTGGTGAGGAGCATTATCAAAACCCTTGCTGAAATTCCAGAAAAACACAGTCAACATAGGACGCATAATCAAGGAGAGAATAAAGATCGCTAGTAAATGACAAAAGTTGTCTCACAGGGAGTGAAATTTGCTAAAACCATAGGTTGACCCTTGTTTAAAAAATCATTCTGATTTTAGGGAAATTTAACCCGTTGGGAGTATATTATATGCTCTAGTAATTTAAGTGGTATGCTGGTAAGCGAGATTTGCACGATAGTTAAGGGGGAAGCTTATCACCTCTGATAAGACTGCTGACTGGGCGAGTCGGTAGTGGGCAAGGCAGCAGCCGAACGATGCAGCCACGGCTCAATTTCTTCGCTTTTTTCGTCCAGGTTCTTGCCTCGTGCATCGACCCGGTGTCGTTCGGTGATGTCGGCAGCGCGGATGATTCCTGCTGCGTCAAGTCCATCGACGCGGTTTCGTTCGGAAATGTCGGCAGCGCGGGTGATTCCTGCTGTGTCAAGTGCCACCAACCAGTACCGATGACAACGTTCGACGATGGTGACTCAGCGGTACACAACGGAAGCATCGCTCGGTTTTTCGAACTTTATCCTCTTCGAGGCAACACCCAAGCGACATCGACATCAACAGGACCAGCGAGCAACGCCCCTCAGGCTTTTTTCGTCAGTGGGCAAGGCAGCAGCCGAACGATGCAGCCACGGCTCAATTTCTTCGTTTTTTTCGTCCAGGTTAGTAGAAAGCTTTCTACTAAAGAATTGAAAAGTGATTGTTTATGTCTGATTGTGCTGCCTTGCCCAGGCGTGTTGTGTGATTGTATAGCGGGTTGTTTTGACTCGTTTTGTTTTCTTATTCTACTTTTGAGCGGGGATGTTGAAATGAACCCTGGTCCAACTATCGACGAGCAGCTGGCACAAATCATTGAAAGTCAAAAAGAAAACTCAAAAGAACTAAAGTCAATTCAAGGAAAATTAGACTCACACATATCGGAAACAGATAAAAGGTTGACTTCTATAGAAGGAAAGCTGGAGTCGTTTTCACGTACAGTAGAAAGAGTGGATGACTGTGAGCGTGCTGTGAACAATCTAAATCATCAGGTTGCAACGCTAACGAGCAAAATAGATGATCTCGAAAACCGCAGTCGACGGAATAATTTGATTGTATATGGAGTCAATGAACGTGAAACGGAAACGCCAAATTCTCTCCGGGAGTTTGTCTTGACAGGATTATTTGAGGAGAAGCTGGGCATTAAGGTCAGTAGCCTTGAACGTATCCATCGTTTGGGTAAAAAGACTCCAAACAAAACACGCCCTGTAATTTTGCGTTTGTTTGACTTTAACGAAAAAATGGAGCTACTAAGAAACGCAAGAAAATTTAAGGGAACGAAAATTTCAGTATCAGAAGATTTTTCGCTTAGAATTCAGAACATCCGGAAACAGTTATGGGCAACTGTTAAAGATAAAAGAAAACCCGAAGATAAAGTATATCTTAAGTATGATAAGTTGGTTATTAATCAGGATGTGTATGTGTGGGATGACGAAAATTGTCGAAGATGTAAGCTTACGGGCTCTGGGATTGATGACGTGAACGAGGCACAAAATGATTTTGCTAGCACTTCCCAGTCTGGAAGAGGTAGGGCCGGTGACAGGCTACGTGAACAAACTCGCGAAAGACTGGCTGGTGCCAAAACTATTTCGGGCGACCATGACCGAGTACGTTCAAATGAACAAGCCTATTTCACCCGTGCTCGTAAAAATCAGGCAGCGACATCTTCTAACTCGCAGACACTGTCAGAAGCGTCATAGCTACGGGCAAGAAGCAGTGACGAACATGTTACTTCTTTTCCATCTGTTTCAGTTACGTTTACTAACATAAGAAGTGTTATGAATAAACGAGATCAGCTTAACTCTGTTGTAAGCTCAACGAACGCAGACCTAATTTTTCTTACGGAAACATGGCTCAGTAAACATGTCTGCAGCTCTGAAATTTTCCAAGGAGATAAAACATATAATGTATATCGTTTTGACAGAGACGGTAGACATGGGGGTGGCACACTCATAGCCGTATCACAGAGCATACCTTCATTTTGCGTAGATGTTGCTTCCGATCTAGAAATGGTTTGGGTTTGTATCACTTTAAATAACACAAGAATTTTACTGGGTGTCTGCTACCGCCCCCAAACAAGCGCAGTGACATTTATTGATGATTTGCATGACGTTATGAATTCTATTGTTTGTCAGTATCCCAGTTCTCCTATTTTTTTATTAGGAGATTTTAATTTTCCTGATATCATGTGGTCTGACCCCCTTCTTTTCAACCTGTTTCAACTCAGAGTCAACATTTTTTGGATCTGTGTGCGTGTTTTAATTTGACACAGCTGGTGACGAAACCAACAAGGTATGCCAATGATACGGCGAACACACTTGATTTAATTCTGTCGACACACCCTGACCTTCTATCTTCCCTTACGTATCTTCCAGGCTTAAGTGATCACTCGTTGTTAAATTTTGATCTCAAGGTTGCTCCCCCAATCAATATTAAAAAAGTAAAGCTTATTTCTGACTACAATAAAGCCAATTTTGATCTTATTAACCAAAAACTGTGCAGCTATCTGGACATATATCTGCCACAATTTGATCAACGAAGCGTGCAGGAAAATTGGAGATTATTTTGTTTAAAAGTGAACGAGCTGATTGATGCGCATGTACCCGTCAGGCGTATTCAATCTGATGCTAAAGCACCTTGGTATACTAACACCCTAAAACGTCTTTCCAATAAAAAACAGCGACTTTTTCGTTTAGCTAAATTACGTAACACGATTGATCGGTGGGAAGCATACTTTGCGGTTGAGGTCGAATATTCCCAAGCTGTATCTGACGTCAAAGAAAATTTTTTTAAGAACACTTTGCCGAGTCTATTGTTAAATGACCCCAAAAAGTTCTGGAAGACTGTTAATATGAATGAAGACGGCTTAATTTCTCTTAGCGATGAGTCTGGGGCGTTAATCCCTCCGGCAGAATATCCATCAGTGTTTAATAATGTTTTTTTCAAATAGTTTTTCTGTAGGTGATGGAAATGTAGTTTATGACGTTCCACGTTGTGAGTTTAGCCCTATGTTTCCAATTTCCATGGAGCCTACTGGAATTGTAAAGTTAATTGATTCTTTGAAAGTATCATCGTCATGTGGAAGCGATAATATTAACTCAAAATTTCTTAGACAAACTAAAATGTACTCATCCTTTTTTTGGCCAAAATTTTCCAGCAATCTCTTGAGTGTGGAACGCTCCCAATAGAATGGAAAACTGCGAAGGTGGTTCCACTGCATAAGTCCGGTAACAAGCATTCTCCATTAAATTATCGACCCATTTCTCTAACAAGTATTCCCTGTAAAATAATGGAGCACATACTGTACTCTCATATTTTTAATTACCTAGAATCAAATTCATTTTTCGCCCCTGCTCAACATGGTTTCCGTCGCTCATTTTCTTGTGAAACGCAGCTGCTTCATTTCACCCATTGTTTGCATGCTGTACTGGACAAAAACCATCAGGCTGACTGTATTTTTCTCGATTTTTCTAAAGCATTCGACAAGGTTAATCATAAGTTACTAATGCTTAAACTTTCTTCATTAAACCTAGATCCTAATTTGTTAACCTGGCTGGAATGCTTTCTTACCAACCGCTCACAATATGTAACTTTAAATGGCAATAATTCATCCCTGACTGATGTGGTATCGGGCGTGCCCCAAGGTTCGGTTTTAGGCCCGCTTCTTTTTCTAATATTCATTAATGATTTACCAAGTTGTGTTTCTTCCTCCATGCATTTATACGCAGATGACTGTGTAATTTATCGGGAAGTTCATGATGATGATGATGAACGCCTTTTGCAATCTGATTTAAATAATATTACTCTTTGGTGCAAAAAATGGCGTATGGAACTAAACCCTAACAAATGCAAACTAATGCGGGTTTCCCGGCAAGGCGCGCGCCCTTCAGCATATACACTAACCGACATTCAACTTGAATCTGTAAACTCGTACCGTTATCTGGGTGTTACTATATCATCGACTTTAACCTGGAAACCTCATATCGATATAATAATCGCCAACGCTAACCGCATGTTAGGATACCTACGACGAAACTTCAGAACGGCTCCAGTTAACTTAAAACTTCTTCTTTATAACACTCTTGTACGGTCAAAATTGGAATACGCAGCCTCTATTTGGGATCCTAACCACGCCTTTCTACATAAAGCTCTCGAACTAGTTCAAAATAACGCCGTTCGTTTCATTCTGTCTAATTATAATCGAACAGCCAGCATATCATCAATGAAGTCCAGTCTGTTGTTACCCTCTTTGTCATTGCGTAGAAAGTTTTTTCGACTTTGCCTGTTTCATAAAGTGTATCATCATCAGTCGCTGCGAGACCATTTCTTTGGCCTCCTCAGTCCGTGGGTACCCAATCGGGGCCCTGTGTTTTTAGGAGCTTGAAGTTCCAATGAAATGGTAATAATGT